>JARQOD010013773.1:0-13875 GCA_033576555.1 Oophaga sylvatica
TACAGCGGAATTTCACCGGGGTTTCGTGGGGGGGTAAAAACCTGGTGCTGGGGGAAGTTTCCCAACGGTAGCCAGTGGGTTAATTAAATGTTGAAACGTTGGCTTGGGCAGTGTCTGACCCAGGGCTCTGCGGGGAAATAAGCCTTCTTTTACCTTCAAAAACCACACGCAGAGGTTCTCGGTGTAGGAGCTTTGATAACTGTAGGCTTTCCTCCTATTCCCTTCCAGCGTTTCGGAAAACCCCGGGGTGCCACCCGAATAAAAGGCCTTTTTTAAACCCACGAAACAGGCGTATATCTTCCCGTTTTTTTGTTTGGGACTTCTCTGAATGAGCGGCAGGGTTAGAGTGGCAGTGGTGCGGTGGTTGGCTAAACCCCTGTTTGGGCTCTTGCTGAGGACTTTATGTTCGGTGAGGAAACTGAGGATCCCTTGTTCGGGACTTTTGAACGTTTCCCCGGTTGCTGCGGACACATATGCCTCTGTGTTGCGGGTCATACCTGTCCCCATTCTTGTGGATGGGGATGGGGCCTTGGTTCCGGTCGAGGGAAGTAGCCGGCACTTAGCAAAATTTTAAAGGGTTTTAAACCCATTGACCCTGTATTTCTGGGGGCTGTACTTCAGCTTTTCAGGTAGGATTCCATCCAGGCCACCGGCTTTTCTACATCTTAGGAAGAGATCTCTCTGCTACTTCCTGTAATGTAATAGGTGTATCCACTGGTTTTGGAAATTTTTTACTTTTTCCTCCATTGCTTTTAGTTTTGCCATTATGTTTCCTGTTCTTGGTTTAGTTCTTCCTTTGGGATGTCTTTATAGAGGTCTCTGAAGTACTGGAGCCAGATGTTGCCATTTTGGATATGGATGTTGTTTTTCTTGTCTTTTGTGCCCATGTGGTTCCATAGTTCCCAGAAGGAATTGTCTTAAGAGCACTTGGAGTTGGTTAAGCTTGGTAGAGATGTAACTCTGCTTCTTCCTCCTGAGGAGGGTTTTTGGTACTGTCTTTGTATGGTTTCATAGGCTTCCCTCAGACCAGGGTGGTTGGGGTCTCTATGTTTCTGTTTGAGGCTTTCTCAGGTCTTCCGTACGGCTTTACATTCTCTGTCAAACCAACCGTTGGTCTGTTTTTCTTTGGTCTCTTGTTAGTCAACATTTTTAAGGTCGGACAGTCTGGCCATTGCATAGAATATATTGTTGAGGTCTTTTGTAGCTTGACTCACTCCCTTTGGGTTAGGCTGGTACTCGTGGTTGTAGAAGTGGTGGAGCATCGCTGTATTTCGGGTCTGCTGAGAGCCTCTTTGTACTTTAGTGCCGACGTTTTTGGACCATTTATATGATGGAGCCGGTTGAAGAGGCCGCTATGCTGTGGCTTTTGAGTGGGTGGTTTCTCTGTAGATTTCAAGTACAGAAGAAGTTGGCTGTGGTCTGACAGGTGCGTTTGTGGGGTGACTATGAAGGGGTGATATTTGCCCGTCATGTCTGTAATGGCATTTACTACACTCTCCCTACATGGGAGTTTAGTGTAACCTCTAAGAGTCCCTTTGTCGTCATTAAGAATATGAAGTCCTAAATTCTTTCATACGTTCAAGGTTTATGTATAATTCCTAAACTCTTTTTTTGTACCATTTTACTTTCTGTCTTTCTGCAGCTTCTTCCCTCAGCAAAATTTTAGTTTCCGCTTGCAGTTCCCCCGATTTTTCCCTTTGTTCTTAGCCCACAGCTGACAATCGTGCTTCAGAATCTGCCGCAGTGAAGGACTTGATCCCTTAAACCTTGGACCTTGTACTCCCGTATTCCCTTTTTGGGGAATTGAAGTTTTGGCTCGAACCCCCTCTTTGAAAAACCCCCCTTTGCATGGGCTTACGGAACAAGAAGAAAATCCAATCGTATTGGGATGATTGCGGCTTTGGGTTCTGGCCTGCTGTGTCCCTTTCTGTGTTGCAAACGTGTATATTTTGCCAATTTAGATAATAAGGACTTTTTATTCAAACCCTTTTATCCTGTGTTTTTACGACCCAACACAAGAGTTTGAAATGTATAATAATTCAAAGGTTCTAAGCCAAAATTGTGTTGTGGTCTGGGCTGGTCGCGTACTGTGGAATCGAGTTGTTTTACTTTCTGTGATGACAGTGGGTTTTGATTTCAAACCATTCAACAAATTTCCCCTTTAAATTTTTTTTTTTGCATGTTACCACGGTAAACACTATTTTTTTTTTTTTTTTTTTTCCCTTTTTTTCTCTTTTTTGTCTGCTTTAAATCTGGATATCGTGTCTGGTTGAAAATTTTTGTGATGATAGTGGTTTACTTTTTCAACCATTCCAAGGGGACAGTTCCTTTTTTTTTTTTCCTCTGCAGTGTTCCACAGGTAACAAATTTTTTTTTTTTTCTTTCCTCTTCTTCCCGTAATCCTGTCTTAAAGATCGGAAAAAAGGGGCCCGCATAAAGGAACTTTGCGGATGATGATAATATCCTTTCAATTTGCAGAATTAAAAACCCCTTTTAAAATCTACAGGGCCCCAAAATCACAATTTTCAAGTGTTGGACAACTACCCCGGATTTGCGGCCGGATTGAGGTTCTAAGGGGGGAGTCCCGGGTCCTGCCGTGCCCCCAGTCCGGGGTTCCCAAGTTGCCCCCTTTTCGTTTTGGCGGTGAACGTGAGAAATTCAGGGGATTTATTAATCAATGCAATCTTTTTTTTTCTGCACATGCTTCACAATTTCCCACTGAACGATCTAAGGTGCTTACTATAATTATGTTGCTTACCAACAAGGCTTTAATGTGGGCAAACCCTCTGATTGAGACTGAGGATGATTGTTTGAATCACCTTGATGATTTTATTTCAGCCATGGGGCAGGTGTTTGATGACCCCAATCGAGGTGCAACAGCTGAAGCAGCCATGTTAGCTTTGCGCCAAGGTAAGCACTCGGTAGCTGAATATGCCTTGGATTTCAGGAGATGGGCCCTTGATACCACCTGGGACAGTTCCGCCAAAAAATCTATTTTTCGAAAGGGGTTATCTCCACTGATTAAGGATGAACTTGCTCGTGCCGACCCTCCCACTGCGTTAGGTGACTTTATTAACTACTGCATCCGTATTGATACTCGTCTGACTGAACGCAGGCAAGAGAGATGGTTCGAAAGCAATCGTACTAACCTTTTCCTACCTTCCTCTCCAGCTAAGGAACCTTTGAGTAGGATTACACGGGAACCTGAACCTGAACCCATGCAGGTAGACTCTTTACAACGACGGGTTAGTGATGCACGCAAGGAACATCGTTTTAAGGAGAATCTATGTTTCTATTGTGGTAAGTCAGGGCACTTCATTATAAACTGCCCCAGCCGTTCTCGTAAGACTACTGCAGCACTCATTCATTGTGAGTGTTGCGAGAGGGGATCTGTCAGGTCCGAGCCTCAGGCTCCAGAGAGATCTGCAGCAACAGATCTTGATTTCTCGGACTTAAACTCCGTTACCTCTGAGGACGTTGACTGTGTAAACGCTGCCATTTTTCAAGTTTCCTCAGCGGTGTCCCAGCTGAGTTGTAAGAAAAACAATTCTCATTGCTTTCTTTCCATCAAACTCTGGGTTGACTCAGCTTGGGTGTCTAGCTCTGCTATGATCGACTCAGGGGCAAGTGGAAATTTTATGGATGTCTCCTTTGCTCTGAAACAGGGAATACGTTCAGTGAAGAAGGCTACTCCAGTACAGATGGAAACTGTGGATGGCTCCCTGCTGACCTCTGGACCAGTGGATCAGGAAACAGAGCCTTTGAGGGTTCTTATGGGTAAAGATCATCAAGAGAAACTGTCCTTTATGCTTATCTCTTCTCCCCACTTTCCCATTATTCTAGGGCTACCATGGCTGCAGGCTCAGAATCCTACCATTAACTGGGAGACCAAGGAATTACACTTTCCAGAGAAACAGATGAGTCCAAAAGTTTCAGCTTGCTCTGTTCCTAAAGGAATCATGTCAGTCCTGAACTACCAGCTGTATACCAGGACTATGTGGATTTATGTGACAAGAAGAACGCTGACCAGCTTCCTCCTCACCGTCCATATGATTGTCCAATTGAATTATTGCCTGGAGCAGAGATACCTTTTGGTAAGATCTACCCCCTGGCGGGGCCCGAGCTAAAGGCTTTAAAGGATTACATAGATGAAAATCTAGCCAAGGGCTTCATACGCCCCTCTTCATCTCCTGCAGGTGCACCCATCTTCTTTGTAAAGAAGAAAGATGGATCTCTGAGACCATGCGTAGACTATAGGGAACTCAATAAGGTTACTATTAGAAACCGTTATCCATTGCCTTTAATCCCTGAGTTATTGGAGAGAGTGCGACATGCCAAAATTTTTTCTAAACTAGATCTTCGTGGGGCCTATAACTTAGTCCGTATTAGACCTGGGGATGAATGGAAGACTGCATTCAGGTCACGCTATGGACACTTTGAATATCTAGTTATGCCTTTTGGTCTGAGTACCGCCCCAGCCACTTTCCAACACTTGGTGAATGACATCTTCAGGGATCTCCTAGATACATTCGTGGTAATTTATTTGGATGATATTCTAATTTTTTCTAACTCCACAGAGGAACATCATGGACATGTGAGAATGGTCTTGGAACGTCTAAGACAAATCATCTTTACATCAAACTTGAAAAGTGTGAATTCCATAGGACCGAAATTCAATTTCTGGGGTATGTACTGTCTACACAAGGAATTAGTATGGATGGAAGCAAAACCCAAGCCATCAAGGATTGGCCAAGTCCTAGAAATGTGAAGGAGGTACAGCGCTTCATCGGGTTTGCCAACTTCTATAGACGTTTCATTAGAAATTTCTCTGAGGTAGTGTCACCTATCACTCAACTTACCCGGAAAGAGTCTAGGTTTTCCTGGACTCCCCAAGCCCAGGAAGCATTTTCCCGTCTAAAAGATAAATTTACCACTGCACCTATCCTAGTACATCCCAACCCCGAGCTTGCCTTCATAATAGAGGTGGATGCTTCAGACTGTGCCGTTGGAGCTATACTCTCTCAGAGAACAGGTGAGAAGAATGTCTTGCATCCCTGTGCCTTCTTTTCCCAGCAGTTGTCTTCGGCTGAGAGGAACTACGATGTGGGCAATAGAGAGTTGTTGGCCATTATTGCCGCCTTCAAAGAATGGAGACACCTTCTTCAGGGAGCTGCACAGCAAATAGTCGTCCTGACAGACCATCGTAACCTTGAGTTTATCAGGTCGGCTAAGTGCCTGACTCCTCGCCAGGCTCGCTGGAATCTTTTCTTAAACCAATTTAATTTTATCATTCTTATAGACCAGGATCGCGCAATGGAAAGGCTGATGCACTCTCTAGGATTTACTCAGCAGAGACACGTCCAATTACTCCTCCTAAGACTATTCTTCCTGACTCTAGATTCCTAGGAGTAATTCATAATCAAGACCTACTTAAGGACATCAAGGAAGCATACCATGCGGATTCCTTTTTGGCACAACCCCCAAGGGACGTAAGTCTTGTCTTTAAGAATGGTGTGTGGATTCAGGGACAACGTCTGTATATTCCTGAAACAGTCAGATTAAGAGTATTGCAACTCATTCACGATTCCAAGATAGCTGGGCATAGAGGAATTCTAAAGACACAGGAATTTCTTTCTCGTTTCTTTTGGTGGCCCACTTGCAGGAAGGATGTTTTGAATTATGTCACTTCATGTGAGGTCTGTGCAAGATGCAAAACACCTCGCTCCTCACCAACTGGTCTGTTACAGCCTCTTCCCACCCCGTCCCGCCCGTGGGGATCCATTTCTATGGACTTCATTGTGGAGTTACCAACCTCTCAGGGGAAGAACACCATTCTAGTGGTGGTTGACCGTCTAACAAAGGCAGCTCATTTTATCCCTTGTGTCGGCTTACCCACTGCAAAACAGACATCAGATTTGATGATTAAAGATGTGTTTCGCTTACATGGAGTACCGGATGAGGTTATTTCGGATCGAGGGGTGCAATTCACTTCTAGGTTTTGGCAAAATTTCTGTGCAGCATTGGACATTAAAGTAAACCTTTCTTCTGCTTTTCATCCCCAGACTAATGGACAGACCGAACGAACCAATCAAACCCTGGAGCAGTATCTCCGCTGCTTTATCTGCCACCTACAGGATGATTGGGTGGATCTACTTCCATTAGCTGAGTTCTCGTATAACAACTCTCAGAGTGCCTCCACTAAACAGTCTCCTTTTTACTCTAATCTAGGTTATCATCCTAACATTCTACCACGATTTCCCATAGAAACGCCTTTACCAGCAGTGGCTGAAAGAATCACGTCTTTACAGAAGAATATGGATCTTCTAAAGGAAAATCTGGAATCGGCTCAAGAAAGGTACAAGAAAGCAGCAGATAAATTTCGTAAACCTGCACCAGCTTTCAAGGTAGGAGACTTGGTCTGGCTGTCAACCAGAAATCTTAAGTTAAGGATTCCATCGTCTAAGTTGGGACATAAGTACATTGGACCCTATAAAATCAGTAAAATTATAAGTGCCGTTGCTTGTCGTCTTCAACTGCCCAGAACTATGAGAATCCACCCTGTCTTTCATGTATCCCTACTAAAGGCTGCGACACCCAATACGTTTCCTGGACGTTCCTCTCCTTGCCCTGACCCAGTGCTAGTCGATGGTCAGGAAGAATTTGTGGTGGAAAGGATTTTAGATTCCAGGTTGTATAGAAATCAGTTACAATATCTGATTAAATGGCAGGGCTACCAGTGGAGGACAACTCATGGGAACCGGTCAATAACGTTAATGCTCCTCGCTTGCTCCGTCAGTTTCATCAGAGGTACCCACACAAGCCTGGTCTGAGGTCATCCGGAGGTTGTCCTTAAGGGGGGAGTAATGTAAGGTTCTATGTATATATTCCTGAAACTCAGTTTGTTCGTCAGCCATTTTACTTTCTGTCTTGCTGCAGCTATCTTGCCCTCAGTCAAAATGGAGTTTCCAGCTTGCATGTTCCCGCCCTGATTCTCTCCTTTGCTTCTTAAGCAGCCACAGCTGAGCAATCAGTGCTTCAGAATCTAGCCTGCAGTGAACCTGTGACTTGACTCCTGTAAGCCTTGGACCTTGTACTCCAGCTATTCCTACTGAGGAACTCTGAAGCACTTGTGGACTCTGAACCCTGCTCTTTGAAAGACCCACGTTTGCATGGACTTACGGTAACAGAGAAGAAGATCCTGAATCTGTATTGGAGAGTGATTGCTGAGCTTGGATTACTCTGGCCTGCTGTGTCTCCTGTTTCTGTGTCTGCAAACTGTGTGACTATTTCTGCCAACTTGTATGAAGTAATACAGGACTTTTCTATATCAAACCTGTGACTCCTGTGTTTTCATCGCACCCAAGCACAAGACGCTATATGAACTGTACTACATACATTACAATTTTTTAATGGCTGGTTGGAAAACCGGTTTTCTCCTGTTTTTTTTAAAGGTGTGCTTTTCCCTCCAAAGTAAAAAAAAGGTTCCCCCATATCCCTGGTTTGGTTTTTCCCCCCAAACCGACCTTTGCTGTATCTTTGTGGGGTGGGTGGACCCCTCCTTTGGGGGTTTCTCCCCCTCTAAATGGTCTTTTTTGGGTGAAAGTTTTGTTTCCAGTTCTGGAGATAGGTTTGGGGGTTTTTCTGTTTTTTTTTGTTAGGGTCTTTCGGTGTGTTTGGGGTTTACTGTTGAATCCGGGCCGGGGTCCCTGTTTAGTACGTTGTCTTTCAGCTTTTTTGGCCAAAAGGCGCCCCCCTTGTTTTTGAGGGGGCTTATTATCATATAGGTGTTTGGGGGTTTTAGGGAAAAGGGTGTTGTCCAGGGTCACTTTTGGGGACAGCCCTTAAACCCTTTTCTGTCAGTTCCATATTGATGCTTTGGGGGGTTTGCCGGGGTATGTCCTTTGTTGGGAGCAGAGATGACAGAATGTTTTTGCTGTCGGGGAATTTTGTTTTGCCTTCTTTGCTATTGGGCCAGTTGTGCGCATCTGCTTTTTCTGGTCTGGCAACTTTTGTACCTGTGTGTATAATAAAATGGTTTTGGGGTTTGGGAAAACGTGGATTATTTATTTACCTCTGTCCCTGTTCAAAAAGTTTTCACAGTGGATTTTTCGGGCCCGTTTTCCCGGGGGAAAAGCCCTTTTTGCAAATTTTGGTACTTTTTCCCCTTTGAGTCCATTATTAGGACATAACAGGGCTTTGTGGTGTCTGGGGTGGGTTAAGGGGGCTGTGGTGGGGGGCTGTGAAAGCTGGCTTTGCTGGTGGTTGGGTTTTCCCCTCGCTGGCTCACTTTTTTTGGTTTTAGTATTATTCATATTATAGGTTTATTGCGGTTTTTTTTGGGGGCTCCCCATTCTGGGCAGTGGGGCCATATTGTCTCCTCTGGTTTGTTTCCATTGCCCCCTGCTGGGTCAGACATTGAGGGCTCTGTATTTTGAGTTTTCTATCCCCCTTTCTGAGCCTTTCATTGTTTATTTTTTAATTTGCCATTTTTCCCCTCTTATTTTCTGGAGAGCTGATTGAACTCGCATTTTAGCTTTTTGATTTCATTTGTTTTCTTGGGCATTTTCATTTTTATGTGAAATTTCTTTTAAGTTTCTTCCTTAATTTTTAGCCAAGTCCCCCCTAAATTTAGATAGATGTCTTCCCGATGGGTTTTAGGGGGGAAAGGGGTGAAGTGTTTGGGGGGTGGGGGCCCCGGGGGGCTTTGTAGATATGTGAGCATTAGAAAAGGCCTCTGGAAGGGCTTTTAAGGATTTTTGGGCCCGTTCACTGAAAAAAACAAAATGCTGCAGATTGTCCTCATTTCCCTTTCCCCCATGACGGTGCCATATTGGGACAAAGTTATGGGGAGTGAGGTTTTTGTCATCTTCGCTTGTTTTTAATTTTAATCTTTCCCGGGCCCGTATTGGGTTTTTTCAATGAGATATATGTTTATAATGCTTGCACAGGGGGGTGTGCCAGGGTGAAATGGTCGTGGGAATACCAAGTTTTGGGTTCCCCCTTTTTCTTCATCTTTTGTTTAATTAGAAAAAAGGGTTTCTGGATTTTCCCCCATTTCTTTTTCCTTTTTCTGACTTTTTGGTCCTTTGCCCCTTTGGGGTTTTCCCTATCTGACCCCCTGGTTGCTGGTTTTTTCCCCCCCCGTCCCTTTTCCCCTTTTTCTTCTAAATTTTGTTTCCATTTTTTTTTGGTTTTTTTAGTAATTATAATCCTTATTTTAAAAAGATGATTTGTAGGAAATTTATAATTGTTTTTTTGGGGGTTTCAGAATGGTCCTACCCTTTTTTTGCTCAGGTCTTGGGTGTCCCAAAGAATGGGCCGTTTGCGTCTTTTCCTCCAAGGATTTTGCTTTGTTTTAAATCCTCTATTTCTTTTTCCCCTTTATTTAAAAAAAACCAAAAGTCCCAGCTAGTCCCCGGTCCCTTTTCTGTTTTCCCCCCGGGGTTGATTTTTTTTTTCCCGGTTTTTCTTTCAGTTGGCTCATTACAAGGGATAAAGTGTTTGGGAAAATTTAGGACTCATTTCATTGCTTTTACTCCTGAGTGTGTTGTGCTGTGTTCTTGTTTGCTGATTACTTTGGTTTTGACTCGGTCTGTTCTCTGGATACTGCTTGTTGGATTCTGTTTCTGTTTCCTTCTCTGTCCGTTTGGTATTGACCCCTGCCTGGCCCCGACTATCCCTTCTGTCTAATCTTTTGGTACTGTCGTGCTATCTCATGCTTTGACCCCGGCCTGATCTGGTTTACGTCCCCGTCTATGCCCCTGGGTAACTTTGTCTCATAGTTACCTTTCTAGTTTTCCTTCAGCTTCCAGCTCTCCAAAGCTTAAGCCCTTTCCCCCCAACAGTCAGGTTCTTCAGGTCCCATCTGGCCTGAAGCAATCTCTTTCTGTCCTGCTGACCCCGCGTTCCCGGAGCCTGAGGTGTCTTCTGTACCGTCTTCCAGGAGATTGCACTGGTAAGTTCTCTTGCAATCCTTCCCGTGATATCTACATTATAAATTCTGTGAAGCACTTTGTGGATTCAAGGTACTCAAACACATCTAGATAACTTCCATAAGGGGTCTAGTTTCCAAAATGGTGTCACTTGTGGGTTTTCACTGTTTAGGGAAATCGGGTCTCTCCAAACGCGACACAGGTGTCCCATAATTATTCCAGCAAATTTTACATTCAAAAAGTCAAATGGTGTTCCTTCCCTTTTCAGCCCTGCCATGCGTCCAAACAGTAGTTTTCCCCCTACATTTGGGTTATTGGCATACTCAAGAGTAGAGATGAGTGACTTTGCTTTTTTTAGGGTCGAGTCGGGTTTCATGAAACCCGACTTTCTCAAAGTCGAGGTCCAACGAAATCGGCCGACTATCGGGTAAAGTCGAGGTCCGATTGAAACACGTAACCCAAAGCAACTCAATGGGGAAAAAAGTCGGTAGAGAGTGGAGGACAGTTAAACACACCTACAGTGCCCCTTTCAATGCCAACGACATCAATTCTTATTACTTAAGCTTGGCAACCTTAATTTACTTTATAATAATAGTTACGCATTGAAAAACTAGGGGTTATTTGGCTAAAGTTGTGGGGGGGTAGGGCTGGCTCCAGGTTTTCGGGGTGCCGGGTGGGAAAAAGTTTCAATGGGCCCCTTTAAAAAATACCACAATTCATGATGCTCCGATACGGCACAGGGAAAAATAGGTATAGTACAATGAAAAATACTTCATTCTTACATTACCTGACTGTATCTATTTTTATTTCCACAATAGCTCAAACCGGACGTATATTCCTCCATTCCAGTTTTTATGGCCACCCCCATAGTGCGCCATACAGAATAATGAGCCCATATATTGCTCCATTTATAATTGGCCCCATATAATGTTCCATACAGTATATGATGAGCTCCTCATAATGCTACAGTATATGATGGTCCCCATATAATGTGCCATACAGTATAGGACGGTCCCCATAGAGTAGAATGAGCCCCAAAATATCTCATACAGTATAAATGAGTCGCATATAAAGCTCCATACAGTATATGATGGACCCCATATATTGCTCCATACAGAATGGGCTACTATAATGCTCCATACAGAAAGGCCCCAATGTGCTCCATATGATGCTCCATACCCTATATGATGCCCCTAAGTAATGAACCCAATATGATGCTCCAGTATATGATGGGCCCCATGGATGATGCTCCATCGTATGATGGTCCTATATAATGCTCCCTATATAATGGGCCCCATTTGATGCTGCAGTATTTGATGGGACCATGGATGATGCTCCCTATATAATGGGCCCCATTTTTAAAAGCTCCAGTGTATTTATGGGCCCCATTTTAATTTCTCCAGTGTATCATGGGCCCCATTTATAATGCGCAGGTGTATGATGGGCCCAATGGGATGATGCTCCAGTGTATGATGGGCCCATATATTGCTACATATATAATGGGCCCATATGATGCTCCAGTGTATAATGGGCCCGTATATGATGCTGCAGCGTATGATGGGCCCCATTTATAATGCTCCTTGTATGATGGGCCCCATGGTGATGCTCCAGTGTATGATGGGCTATATAATGCTCCATATATAAAGGGCCCCATATGATGCTCCAGTATATGATGGGTCCCATGGATGATGCTCCAGTGTATGATGGGCCCCATTTATAATGCTACAGTGTATGTGGGCCCCTATATAATTTTTACAGTTTCTAATGGACCCTATCTATGATGCTCAAGTGTATGATGGGCCCATATATAATTCTCCAGTGTATAATGCTCCCATTATTGCTCCAAACATTTAAAAAATGAAAATTCCACCATCCAAACTATTTCTTTGATTGATGGGGCGGTCAAGAAAGAGGAACCCATGTTATTCTGTCGATTGACGCAGAAGAAAGGCGTCGACAGGGTGCACTGGGATTTTATATTTCAAACGTTAGAAGGAATTGGCTTAAAAGAAACTATGCTCCGTAGAATTTCTCCCCTGTATTTTCCCCAGCGCTCAAGTTAAAATGTGGGCACTTACAAATTATTTTTAATTGGAAAATGGCCGAGGCAAGGCTGTCCTCTTTCCCCCTTGTTTTTAATATTCATTGGGAAAATATAGCACGCGATAGGAAATAATCCCCCATTAGGGGATAAAAGCCCAATCAGAAGGCACAAAGTGGCATTTTTGCAGTGTGCCCATTGTATGCTCTTCCCAATATAGTCTCTAAAATTTCTAAAATTACATAGTTTTGGGGTTTTGAGCAATTTAAAAAATTAAATACCACAAATTGGAGATTTAATTCTAAATCCAACCAAGTGAGGTGGAGAGGTTGGCAGTTTAAATGGTGTTCAGATTCTTTCCTATCTGGGAATTAAATCACCGCCAAAGTATTTTAATCTTTATGAAGCAAATTAAAGAACCTTTACAAAAAGTGGTAGACTTGAAAAAGGGCATAAAACTCCTTTATTTTGGCTTGGAAGAGTGAGCGTGTTAAAATGGTCTATTACCCTCTCCTATTTATTTCCAAAAAGCCTTTTTTCCTCCCTCCTTTTTCTCGTTTAAAAAAGCGATTAAAGTTTAATTTTGTCAAAAAAACGACCCGTATTTCAATTTTTGTTAGTAGATCGAAGCAAGTGGGGGGAGAGGTCTCCCAGATTTTGTTGTATAGTCAAGCGAAATTTGGGAATGTTTTTTAGATCTGTTTCATAATAAAAACAAAAAAAAAATGGGTTAAAATTGAAATGATCTTAAGGCGTGATTTGTATATTATTTTGGTCCCGAGGAAAAAAAAGGGGGGTATACCTTTACCCTTCCTCCCCAAAAAAAATGAATCTTTATCAAAAGGGGGAGTCGAGAGTGGGAGTTTCTTCGTCTCCTGGCCCCTAACTCCTATATATGAATCCCCCTTTTCCTGAGGATTAAAAAGGACATTTATTACTTTTAAAATAGAGTTCAGCCCGTCTTGTTTATGTTAAAAGGGACAGCGATGAGGTTTCCCCCAGGACATTTTTTCGGGATAAGGACCCGCCAACGGGCAGGTTCTTTTATGAACAAATAAAGGTTTATTATTAAATTGCAAAAAAATCGATCCATACGAAAATTATCTCCTTTCAGACTTTGTTTTTCAAAATTATAGATTTACACATCTCTTTATTTTAATTAAAAATATTTTATTTTATAGCGCCAACATATTCGCAGCACTTTACATTTTTGAGGGGCTTGTCAGACAATAGAATTTCGCTAACAATAAACAAGATCAAAGTAGATACCAAAAAGGAAAGGGGCCTGTCGAAAACTTCAATCTATGGGAAAAAGGGGGACACAAAAAGGTGGATGGTAAAAAATTGTTTCATTGTTGGACTGCCTGGGGTAAGAATGGGTGTTCCTGTAAGGGGTGATGAACCCGTTAACGCCAATGATGTAACAGTACAGACACAGGGGTATTAAAAAGCATAAGGGGTGGAACATAAAAAGAGGTACCTGATTTGGTTTTGGTAGGTTTTTTTATAGAAAACCTTTTTAAAAAGGGCACGACCCCCGGGTTTTAAAGTTTTTTTTTCAAAAAAGGGAGTTGATTTGGGTAACCCCTTTTTGTTGAAGAAAGAACAAAGATTTTTATGCACATTCGGTGATCGCTTGTTCGGAAATCACAGGGAGGGGCTACAAAATTTGCGAGGTGGTAAGATGACCATCAGATTTAAACGTAATTTATCCAAACCGGTTCGTGCTGGAAATGTTAAAGATAGGGTTCATTTTTTAACATTTGGTTGTCACTGCCCCCCTCTTTCGAAACGTGGTTAGCATCTTTGTCCGCAACGCTGTCTTAACCAAAATTACCCCCATGGAGGTGGCTTGCTGGCCTTTTGGGGTCCCCGATTTCTAGATTTAGAAAGGTTTCTTTA
>JARQOD010013774.1:0-13873 GCA_033576555.1 Oophaga sylvatica
TCTTGTTTTTTTATGTTTAATTTCTTGCAAAGTACTATGTAGCATTTTATTTTTAATTGGTGTTTGTTTGTGTTTGGAGCCATGGATTCTGATTTAAATCCGCTAATAATATACAGGTTATTTTTTCGTTAACCGCTTCCCAACATCAACCATACATGAATGACACAAGCCTGATTAAGGTTGACAGGCTGACAGGTTGAGCCTGCCTCATATCCAGCAAATAATGACTGCTAGTGATGGAATGTTCATGACCAATCTGAGAAAAAGAGTCAGCTCCCTGCTGGGAATGATGGTAGGCGACACATATGTGAGAGCTACTTAAGTTCTGGTTCTCATTGGGGGAAAATTAGATTGTTCCTGTCATGGTTGTGGACAGGGTTCCCTTCCCTGTCCTCGTAGGGTTAATTTTGTATGGCCTCCTTTTGGTTTGGGGAGGGCTATATATACCCGCCACTGTATGGGTTTCTTTGTTAGTTATACATTCAGGGCCGGCGTCAGCACCCGGCACACCCGGGCAAGTGCCAGGGCCCTGAGCAGGCGGGGGGGCCCACTCGCCGTCTGGCACCCCGGCGCCCGTTATCAGTGTCAGCGCCGCCACTGGGCCCCCCCCCGCTTGCTCAGGGCCCCGGCTGCGGCCGGCTCAATACTCACCTCTCCCCGTGCCTCCGCTGCCGCAGCTCCGCCTCCGGGCTCCAGGGGGCGCCTGCAGGACGCCGGTGCTTCCTCTCACAGCAGCGCCGCTGAATGACGTCATCATTCAGCGGCCGGCTGTGGCAGTGATTGCGCAGACGCCGGACAGGTGAGATGTTTGTGTGTGTGTCTGTGTATGTGTCTCTGTGTGTATGTAGTGCGATGCTTTGTGTGTGTGTGTGTCTGCTGTATGTGTGATGGTGGTGACCACCCATGTTGCTTACATCCCCTCTTTACTCCACTAGACCACCAGTGTGGCTTTTATTTCCTCTTTACTCTGCTAGAACACCGATTATGCTTACATCTCCGCTTTACTCCCCTAGACCACCAGTGTTGCTTATATCCCCTCTTTAGTCCCCCTAGACCATCAGTGATGCTTATATCCCCTCTTCACTCCCCTAGACCACCAGTGTTGCTTATATCCCCTCTTCACTCCCCTAGACCATCGGTGATGCTTATATCCCCTCTTTACTCCCCCTAGACCATCAGTGATGCTTATATCCCCTCTTCACTCCCCTAGACCATCGGTGATGCTTATATCCCCTCCTTAGTCCCCCTAGACCATCAGTGATGCTTATATCCCCTCTTCACTCCCCTAGACCACCAGTGTTGCTTATATCCCCTCTTCACTCCCCTAGACCATCGGTGATGCTTATATCCCCTCTTTAGTCCCCCTAGACCATCAGTGATGCTTATATCCCCTCTTCACTCCCCTAGACCATCGGTGATGCTTATATCCCCTCTTTAGTCCCCCTAGACCATCAGTGATGCTTATATCCCCTCTTCACTCCCCTAGACCATCAGTGATGCTTATATCCCCTCTTCACTCCCCTAGACCACCAGTGTTGCTTATATCCCCTCTTTACTCCCCTAGACCATCGGTGATGCTTATATCTCCTCTTCACTCCCTACACCACAGGACATGCTTACATTACCCCATTACTCCCATAGTCATCTAGAATATTTACTTTGTTCTTTTACTTTCCAAGAACACCAGGTGTTGTGAATGGGTTTGAGATGAGTTCTGAGCAGAGGCTCCTCTGGTGGTTACAAGCGGTACTAGTGAGGATTGTGAGGACTGGGAATCAGGTGTTACTGATTGGTCTTATATAAGGGAGTCATTTTCCCATCAGGGTTGCCGGTGATCAATTGTTCTGGTCTGAATCCTTCTTTCCAGTTTCCCTTGTAGCCTGCTGTGTCGTGTCTGCATCTCCTGCTATCAGATAAGACAATTTCTTATTTTGTGTTTTTGCTATATTTTTGCATTTGGTCCTGCACTTCTGTGGGGGCCTTCTGGGTCCCCTCCGGGGCTTTTGCCCTCTCAGTTTAGTCCAGCCACTGTGTTTTGTACTTTTGCTTTTTCCAGTTTTTTCAGTGGCTGCTGTTTTTGTTACACCAGAGAACTAATTTAGGTGGTAGAGGTCGTGTGATCTCAGGTGATTTTGAAATTAGTTGTGTTGGTGTTTTTTCAGGGTTTTCTGAGATTGCAGTAAGTACTCTTCCTGTCCTTTTCTATTTAGATAGTTTGGGCCCCAGCGTTTGCTCATACTATTTTCTTTCTGTGTCAGTATTTCCTCTTGTCTAACCGCCATTACATGTTTGGGGGCTTTCTATTATCTTTGGGGTTCTGCTCCGGGGCAGATAGCTTTCCTATTTCTATCTTTAGGTGTAGTTAGTTTCTCAGGCTGTGACGAGGCGTCTAGGACCAACGTAGGAACGCTCCACGGCTGCCTCTAGTTGCGGTGGTTAGTACGGGTACTGCAATCTCATAGATTCCAACTGCTCTGGTGTATTTCCTTTTTTACCTGCACTCCTCAGCTACCGTAACATAACAGTATCACCGGCCATAAAAATTGTATGGTACTCACAGAAGGGAAAAAATATTTTGAAGGAAGAAAAGTTGTCAGAGATATTTTTATGTTTGTTGCATTTTTTTTTTTTTTTTCCTTTTTTTTCCCTCTGTATCTCTGGGTGCTGGGGAGGATCTTTTCTCCCAATGGAGTTTGCACAGTTGTCTGGCCGTGTGGATCAGCTTGCCACTGAGGTTCGGAGTATTGCTGCATATCTTGCTAGGTTGCCTGTTGTGGAACCTAGGATCCCCATGCCAGATTTGTTTTTAGGGGATCGAGCTAAGTTTCAGAATTTCAAAAATAATTGTAAATTGTTTCTTGCCTTAAAATCTAAGTCCTCGGGAAACGCAGCGCAGCAGGTTCAAATTATCATCTCTCTCCTGCGCGGCGATCCTCAGGATTGGGCTTTTTCCCTGATACCTGGGGATCCTGTTTTGAGTGATGTTGATGCATTTTTTCAGGCTTTGGGGTTATTGTACGATGAGCCTAATGTCACTGATCAAGCTGAAAAAGCCTTGTTGGCATTAAATCAGGGGCTTGATGACGCTGAGTTATACTGTCAGAGATTCCGTAGGTGGGCAGTCATGACCAAATGGAATGACGACGCTTTGGCGGCCCTTTTCCGGAAGGGTCTGTCGGATAATGTAAAGGATGTTATGGTGGGATTCCCTGTCCCCTCTGGTCTCAATGATTCTATGTCATTAGCGATTCAAATTGACAGACGTTTGCGTGAGCGGAGAAGTATGCGTGGAGTGGTGTTGCCTTGTGAGCCAGCTGCTGAGCCCATGCAGTGTGATGGAGTGGTGTCTGGGGCACAGCGTCATGAGTTTCGAAAGCGCAATGGGTTATGTTTCTACTGTGGTGATGCCTCTCATGCTATTTCAGTCTGCCCTAAGCGGGGAAGACATTTTGCACGCTCAGTTGTCTTGGGTAGTGTTCAGACTAAGTTTTTATTAACTGTTACTCTGATATGCTCTCTGTCCTCATTTTCTGCTCAGGCTTTCGTTGATTCTGGAGCAGCTATTAACTTGATGGATTATGATTTTGCTAAACATTGTGGGTTTCCCTTGATACCCCTACAGAAGTCTATTCCCCTACTGGGGATCGATTCTACCCCTTTGGCTGAGAATAAACCCCAGTTTTCTACTCAGGTGATAATGAGGGTTGAACCTGATCACCAGGAGTGCTGCAAATTTTTGGTTCTATATAATCTGCATGACATTATAGTGCTGGGTTTCCCTTGGTTACAGTCTCATAATCCTGTTTTGGATTGGAAATCTGTGTCTGTAACCAGTTGGGGCTGCCAATGTGTTAGTGCCAACACTCCTGTTTTTTCTGCCTCCCCCAGGCTGAGGATGTTCCTGACTTTTTGTTTGATTTTTCTGATGTGTTTAGCGAAAGTAAATCTGCATCCTTACCTCCCCATAGGAGCTATGACTGCGCTATTGAATTAGTGCCAGGTAGTAAATTCCCTAAAGGTCGCCTTTTTAACTTGTCTGTACCTGAACATGACGCTATGCGGTCTTATATCAAGGAATCATTGGAGAAGGGTCATATCAGACCATCCTCTTCACCCTTAGGTGCCGGTTTTTTCTTTGTGGCCAAAAAAGATGGTTCATTAAGGCCGTGTATTGATTATCGTCTCTTGAACAATATTACTGTGAAATATCAATACCCGTTACCCTTGATTTCTGACCTGTTTTCCAGGGTGAAAAACGCTACTTGGTTTACCAAGCTTGACCTCAGGGGGGCGTATAACCTTATTCGCATTAAGCACGGGGATGAATGGAAGACGGCATTTAACACCCCTGAAGGGCATTTTGAGTACCTTGTGATGCCCTTTGGGCTCACTAATGCTCCTTCCGTCTTCCAGTCCTTCATGAATGACATTTTCAGGGATTTTGTGGACAAGTTTCTGATTGTTTATTTGGATGATATCTTGATTTTTTCTAATGACTGGGACTCTCATGTGAAACATGTTCGAACTGTATTCCAGATTTTGAGAGAGAATGCTCTGTATGTGAAGGGATCAAAGTGTCTTTTTGGCGTACAGAAGATCTCATTTCTGGGATTCATTTTGTCCCCATCTGTTATTGAAATGGACCCGGTCAAGGTTCAGGCCATCTGTGATTGGGTCCAACCTACTTCATTAAAGGCTCTTCAGAGATTTTTGGGTTTTGCCAATTTTTATCGTAAATTTATTGGTAATTTCTCGGTTATTGTTAAACCATTAACTGATTTGACCAGAAAGGGTTCTGATGTGGTGAATTGGCCTCCTGAGGCAGTCTCTGCGTTTCAGGAACTTAAGCAGAGATTCACTTCTGCTCCTGTTCTACGGCAGCCTGATGTTTCTCTGCCATTTCAGGTGGAGGTTGACGCCTCTGAAATTGGGGCAGGTGCCGTTTTGTCCCAAAAAGATCCAGAGACCTCTAAAAGTAACCCTTGTGCCTTTTTCTCTCGAAAATTTTCTCCTACTGAACGTAATTATGACGTGGGTAATCGGGAGTTATTGGCCATGAAGTGGGCTTTTGAAGAGTGGAGACATTGGCTGGAGGGAGCCAAACATCAGGTGGTGGTCCTTACGGACCATAAGAATCTGGTCTATCTGGAATCTGCCAAGCGACTCAATCCTAGACAGGCCAGGTGGGCCTTGTTTTTCACACGTTTTAATTTTGTGGTTTCCTTTCTTCCTGGCACTAAGAATGTTAAGGCGGATGCCCTCTCGAGGAGTTTCCTTGCGGACTCTCCTGAGCTATCTGATCCCTCTGTTATTTTGAAGGAGGGTGTAGTTCTTTCCGCCATCTCGCCCAATTTGAGACTTGCTCTGGAGGGGTGTCAGGAGGATAGGCCTGAGCGCTGCCCTGTTGGAAAATTGTTTGTCCCGGACCAATGGAAAAAGAGTGTGATGTCTGAGATTCATTGTTCCGCATTGGCTGGGCATCCCGGAATTTTTGGTACCAGAGACTTGGTTAGTCGGTCCTTTTGGTGGCCTACCTTGTCTCGCGATGTCAGGGAATTTGTGCAGTCCTGCGGGACTTGCTCTCGCTCCAAGCCTTGCTCTCGCTCTAGTGGTTTGTTGATGCCATTGCCTGTGCCCAAGAGACCATGGACCCATATCTCTATGGATTTCATTTCCGATCTTCCTGTTTCTCAGAGAATGACCACCATCTGGGTAATTTGTGATAGGTTTTCCAAAATGATACATCTTGTGCCATTACCTAAGTTGCCTTCCTCCTCTGAATTGGTGCCGTTGTTCCTTCAGCACGTGGTTCGTTTACACGGCATTCCTGAGAACATTGTGTCTGACAGAGGAGTCCAGTTTGTTTCCAGATTTTGGAGGACTTTTTGTTCTAAACTGGGTGTTCAATTGTCTTTCTCCTCGGCATTTCATCCTCAGACCAATGGTCAAACTGAGAGAACAAACCAGACATTGGAGACTTATCTAAGATGCTTTGTGTCTGCTGATCAGGATGACTGGGTCTCTTTTTTGCCTTTGCCTGAGTTTGCTCTTAATAATAGGGCTAGCTCTGCCACTTTGATGTCTCCGTTTTTCTGTAATTCTGGGTTTCACCCTCGATTTTCTTCAGGACAGACGGAGGCTTCTGTCTGTCCAGGTGTTGACTCTGTTGTTGAGCGTATGCAGCAGATTTGGGACCAGGTAGTGGAGAGGTTGTCCCTCTCTCAGGAGAAGGCCCAGCGGTTTGCTAACCGGCATAGGACTGATGGTCCTCGGTTTAAAGTGGGGGACTTGGTCTGGTTGTCCTCAAAGAATATTCCTATGAGAGTAGCATCTCCTAAATTTAAGCCTAGGTTCATTGGACCTTATAAGATCATGGAGATTATTAATCCTGTTTCTTTTCGTTTGCTTCTTCCAGGGACATTTAAGATCCATAACGTGTTCCACAAGTCCTTGTTGAAGAGGTTTGTTGAGCCAGTGGTTCCTGCTGCTGTGCCTCCTGACCCTGTTTTGGTTGAGGGCAATCTGGAGTATGTGGTTGAGAAAATATTGGATTCTCGTTTTTCTAGACGAAGACTCCAGTATTTGGTTAAATGGAGAGGTTATGGTCAGGAAGACAATTCTTGGGTGTTTGCTTCTGACATCCATGCTAGGAGACTTATCCGTGCGTATCATAGAACTCATCCTGACCGACCTGGTTGCTCAAATGAGGGTTCGGTGACCCCTCCTCAAGGGGGGGGTACTGTTGTGAATGGGTTTGAGATGATTTCTGAGCAGAGGCTCTCTCTGGTGGTTACAAGCGGTACTAGTGAGGATTGTGAGGACTGGGAATCAGGTGTTACTGATTGGTCTTATATAATGGAGTCATTTTCCCATCAGGGTTGCCGGTGATCAATTGTTCTGGTCTGAATCCTTCTTTCCAGTTTCCCTTGTAGCCTGCTGTGTCGTGTCTGCATCTCCTGCTATCAGATAAGACAATTTCTTATTTTGTGTTTTTGCTATATTTTTGCATTTGGTCCTGCACTTCTGTGGGGGCCTTCTGGGTCCCCTCCGGGGGCTTTTGCCCTCTCAGTTTATTCCAGCCACTGTGTTTTGTACTTTTGCTTTTTCCAGTTTTTTCAGTGGCTGCTGTTTTTGTTACACCAGAGAACTAATTTAGGTGGTAGAGGTCGTGTGATCTCAGGTGATTTTGAAATTAGTTGTGCTGGTGTTTTTTCAGGGTTTTCTGAGATTGCAGTAAGTACCCTTCCTGTCCTTTTCTATTTAGATAGTTTGGGCCCCAGCGTTTGCTCATACTATTTTCTTTCTGTGTCAGTATTTCCTCTTGTCTAACCGCCATTACATGTTTGGGGGCTTTCTATTATCTTTGGGGTTCTGCTCCGGGGCAGATAGCTTTCCTATTTCTATCTTTAGGTGTAGTTAGTTTCTCAGGCTGTGACGAGGCGTCTAGGACCAACGTAGGAACGCTCCACGGCTGCCTCTAGTTGCGGTGGTTAGTCAGGGTACTGCAATCTCAAAGATTCCAACTGCTCTGGTGTATTTCCTTTTTTACCTGCACTCCTCAGCTACCGTAACATAACAACCAGGGTTTTGTTACTGATCTTTTCAATACTCTAAAACACGGGTGGGGAACCTAAGGCCCCTGGCCCATTTACGGTCCTCGATAACCTTTTATCTGACCCCCAGGTAGATTACCGGGGGATTGCAGTGCTTGGGCAACAGCTGAATTTTGACGGCCTCTGCCGTTTAATTTCTTGCTCCGTGAGCATGAACACTGAGGCGCGTACGATGAAAGATTATAGCTTGACAGCAGTGATGATGATGGGCAGGCAGTGATGATGATGGGGAGGCAATGATGATTATGGGCAGGCATTGATGATGATGGGCAGGCAGTGATGATGATGGGCAGGCAATGATATTGATGGGGAGGCAATGATGATTATGGGCAGGCATTGATGATGATGGTAGGCAGTGATAATGATGGGGAGACGATGATGATGATGGGGAGGCAATGATGATGATGATAGGGAGGCAATGATGATGATGGGCAGGCAATGATGATGATAATGGGCAGGCAATGATGATGATGGGAGTCTTTCCACGGCGCCCTTTCCTGAGCCGTAACAGTGCAGAACGCAGCACAGTGCAGAGGAGAGCTCCATATTTTGTATGGAGCTTTATATGGGGACCAGTATCCTGTATGGAGCATTATATGGGGGATGGAGGGGTGACATCCTGCATGGGGTATTATATGGGTGATGAGGGGGAGACTGTGGTGCCCATAATATTGTATGGAGGACTGTACTGTCCAGTCTGTACTGTGCGCTGTGAGGATTTGGCGGTTTTTGAGCTATTGTACAATTTACAATAGCTATCAGTCGTAATGGAAGAAGAGAAGTGTTTGACGTTGTGCTATACCCATATTTCTCTGCCGTATCTGTGCATCATGAATCGTGGTCTGTGTTAAAGGGGCCCACTGAGACTCTTTCGCCCGGGGCCCATGAAAACCTGGAGCCGGCCCTGTATACATTCATTCCTGGCTATGTGTCTTACCCCTGCTGTGCTTGCATGCTATTCTGTCTGTTTGCCTCTCAGCGTATGACCCGGTCCATTTTCTTGTTCTGTGCATTGAATTGTGACTATGTTATTACTGTCTCTTCCGGCTCTGACCTTTTGGCTTGATTACTCTTACTTCACACCTGTCTGCCCCATTTGTACTGTACCGCTTTCTTCAGCTTCCTGACCTTTGGCTACGTCCTGACCTCTCTCCACGTCTCACTCTTTTGTACCTCATCGTCTTCCTGGCTTGACTTTGACACGTTCTGACTACTCTCCTGCATCGCCAATCACCGCAGCTACTCGGTGCCTGACTCCGCCCCGGCCACTCCCCCAGTGGTCACGTGCTTCAGGTCCTGCTCTGCGGCAGCTATGCTCACCACAGCTCTCCTCTCACACTCTCTTACCTCTTAGTATCTGTGTGCAGACTCCTGCTGTAAGTCAAGGGTCGTGATAGTTCCATGGCTGAAAGCCAAGCCGTCAGTTAGAATAGTCAAGGAGTCTAAGGTCAGAAGCCAGGAGGGTACATCATAAACAGCAGGAAGAGACAAAAGCGTGGTCAGGTAATGTTCCGAGGTCAGAAAACTAGAAGGATATCGGATCACAGCAGAAGGGGTTAAACAGATGGATGGTCAGAATGAAGTCCAAGGTCAGGCAACAAAAGATCAAGCACACAGAACTCAAGGCACAGGGAGCACAAACCTAAATGTACATCTGGCAGAGGCCTGGGAGAAACAGCTCAGCTACGTACCGTGACATTCACCTGGGATAATGAACACTTGGAGGCAGCCAACGCCTCCCAGTCTTATATTGGATAGTCGAGCTGTCAATCAACACACTGACAGCTCAGCTTGCCCCTGTACCAGATAGGCTGGTTGAGCTGTCAATCAAAGTACTGACAGCTTCACCACGCCCCTGTAACAGATTGGTAGCCAAACTGTCAGTAGCTATTTTAGAATTTTGGATAACAAGAGGAGGAAGACCTGTGAAGACTCAGACATCAAGGTTAGATTTCAGAAAGGCAGATTTTAAGGGACTCAGAAAGAGAATTGGAGGGATCCAATGGCAGGATATCCTTAAGGACAAAAATGTCCAGGAAGGATGGGACATCTTGAAAAATAAGATTCTCAAAGCACAATCGTTAACAATTCCAAAAAGAGGGAAGAATGGGAAGCATTTAAGGAAACCAGGATGGATGAACACAGAACTTAAACACATGCTAAAAAGGAAGAAAGAAATGTTTATCAAATGGAAAGAGGGAGGCACATCTAAAGAAGAATATAATGCCATCTGCAGAACCTGCATGGCACAAATCAGATTATCTAAAGCTGACAATGAATTAAGGCTTGCAAGAGATGTCAAAAGCAACAAAAAAGGATTTTGGGGATACGTCAAAAGTAAAAAAAATGTCAAAGATGCTATAGGATTTTTACAGGATGAAAATGATGAAATGGTAAGAAAGGATGTTGAGAAGGCTGAACTTTTAAGTTCCTATTTTGCATCTGTTTTCTCTCAGAAAGGAAATGTAACATCAACTGATCTTCACTGTCCTATTAAAGGAATAGAAGAATCCAGGATATCTATAAACAGAAAGACAGTGAGGACACACTTAGCTAACCTAAATGAATTCAAGTCTCCAGGTCCAGATGAATTACACCCCAGAATACTGAAGGAGATAGCAGAAGAAATTCTTGAACCACTGTCCATAATCTTTGAAAATTCTTGGAGAACAGGAGAAGTCCCAGAAGACTGGAGAAGAGCAAATGTTGTTCCTATCTTCAAAAAGGGGAAGAAGGTGGACCCAGGGAACTACAGGCCGGTGAGTCTGACTTCTATACCAGGAAAAATCTTTGAACAAATTATTAAAGAACATGTATGTAAGTACCTGCATAAGAATGAAGTGATTAAACAGAGTCAGCATGGGTTTGTAACTAATAAGTCATGTCAGACTAACTTAATTTCCTTCTATGACAGAGTCACTGACTGGGTGGATCAGGTAAATGCTGTAGATATAGTATATCTTGACTTCAGCAAAGCATTTGACAAAGTATCTCACACAATCCTTATTGAAAAAATGACTAAGTATGGAATGGACAAGGCAACTGTTAGGTGGATTCATAACTGGCTTAGTGATCGGACTCAAAGAGTGGTCGTAAATGGCTGCACATCCAGTTGGAAGAATGTCTCAAGTGGGATACCACAAGGCTCTGTTTTGGGCCCTGTATTGTTCAACATCTTTATCAATGATTTAGATGAAGGAATTGAGGGTAAACTGATCAAATTTGCTGATGACACAAAGCTAGGAGGGGTAGCTAATACTAGAGAAGAGAGAGAGAG
Organism: Oophaga sylvatica; assembly: GCA_033576555.1. NCBI lineage: Eukaryota > Metazoa > Chordata > Amphibia > Anura > Dendrobatidae > Oophaga > Oophaga sylvatica. Next base: position 10,891 of record JARQOD010013774.1, read on the forward strand.
GATTCAAAAAGATATAAATAAACTGGAGCAGTGGGCAGCAACTAACAGAATGGTTTTTAACAGGGAAAAATGCAAAGTACTACATCTGGGCAATAAAAATGAAAAAAGCATATACAAAATGGGAGGAATAGGGCTAAGTAACAGCACATGTGAAAAAGACTTGCGTATACTAATTGATCACAGACTGAACATGAGTCAACAATGTGATGCAGCAGCAAAAAAGGCAAATACAATTCTAGGATGTATCAACAGAAGCATACAGTCTAGATCACGTGAGGTCATTATTGCCCTCTACTCCTCTTTGGTCAGACCTCATCTGGAATACTGTGTCCAGTTTTGGGCACCACATTTTAAAAAAGACATCAACAAACTGGAGCAAGTTCAAAGGAGAGCCACCAGAATGGTGACCGGTCTGCAAACCATGTCCTATGAGGAACGGTTGCAGGATTTGGGAATGTTTAGCTTGCAAAAAAGAAGACTGAGAGGAGACTTAATAGCTGTCTACAAATATCTCAAGGGCTGTCACATTGTAGAAGGATCATCTTTATTCTCATTTGCACAAGGAAAGACTAGAAGCAATGGGATGAAACTGAATGGGAAGAGACACAGATTAGATATTAGAAAAAACTTTTTGACAGTTAGGGTGATCAAGGAGTGGAACAGGCTGCCACGAGAGGTGGTAAGTTCTCCTTCAATGGAAGTCTTCAAACAGAGGCTGGACAGACAACTGTCTGGGATGATTTAGAGAATCCTGCTTTGAGCAGGGGGTTGGACCAGATGGCCCAGGAGGTCCCTTCCAACTCTACCATTCTATGATTCTATGAATCCCAGACACACTGAGGGGTGTAACTGTGACACTATGTAGATGAGTAAGTCAGCTGTATGCAGAAAGGTAGATTCCTCTGGAAAAATGTATTAGTTATTAGTAGCAAAAAATGGTAAAGGTAGCAAAATTGTGTATACATTTAGTTGCTACCAAAAGGGGTAATGAAGGTAATGATACAAACAATAGTATTGGTGTAAAAGAACAGCAGTGTTAGAGTGCCTATGAAGGCAACACCATGCTTACAGGATTACTACAGTAAATAGGTGTCAAGAAGTAACAACAAAGAGGTGGTAAGGTAATTGTATAGCCCCTGTGGAGAGTGCTTGGGTACATTATGGTCTTTAAAAAGCCACATTGGGATAATGAGGCCAGAAGGTGCATGTCTGTGTAGTCAAGGTGATGGGATGATAGACACATTGGTGGCATGTGGTCGCAACTGAAAATTACATAATCTGCAGTAGTGGAAGGCAGACTTGGAGCACGCTGGAATTGTGTCATGATAGCCGAAACAGGAAGTGATATGCGGTGAACCGCATAAATGGTGAAGAAATCCAGTCATTGACTGCAAAAAAAAGTGGAAATATTAGTGGTGGGTAAGATAGAAAAATACCAAAACCAAACAGAGTAAGAAAAATAATTAAAAAAAAAAAAATAAGAAATGAAAAAATATAAAATGAAGAAAAAATAGCAAAGGAAACATATCAAATATGAAAAAAGGAATAAGAATAAAAATATACATAAAATAAAAATGAGGAACAAGAGGAAAAATTGGGAAAATCGTAGCATAAAAATAAAAATTAAAATTAAGATAAAAAATTGTAAAAAAAATAATGTAAAAAAGAGTTAATACCCCTCTGTGGTAAAATCATGATTGAGTCTGTCAAAATAAATCAGAAAAGCAAGGTTATATACATAACAATATATTCATAACAATATTTTCACAGAATGAGTAAAAACTCATAACATCATATTCTCTGTTTAAATCTTTAGGCTCTATACTCTGGAGATAGTGGATCCAATATGCTTCCTTAAATTTAAGTTGTCTGACCTGGTTGCCCCCTCTTCTATTGAGATGTATCTGTTCGAAGACTAAGAATCTCAACTGCGAAAGTGTATGACTCGCTGTGTGGAAATGATGTGGAACTAGCAGATTGTGTCTCCCTCAACTGATGTCCAATTTGGCTTTTTTTCTGTATTGGATGCAGTGCAGTATGACATCATTGGAGTAGACTCTGGGGGTAACCTCTGTGTAGGAACTTAGTTTCTATTTCACCAAGATGCTTAGAACAAATCTCCGGAATACTGACAATTTTTTTGACTCTGTGAAATTGAGAGATTGGAATTGCATTGGGATGACAACTATGAAATGAGAGTAAGTTGTTGCGATCATTACTTTTGTCAAAGATGTCTATGAATAAGGTATCAATAGTATATTTAATGATCATAGTGTCAAGGAAGTTGATCTGCTGGAGATCACTATTTCTAGTGAATATGAGTTGAAATAGCATATGGCTTCTGGGATGCGGTTTATAAAGCAAGAGGAATGAAGCTTTTAACCCCTTCCCGACCCATGACGCCTACGTTGGCATCATGAAAACCTGTGCCATCCCGACCCATGACGCCAATGTAGGCGTCATGCTATAAATCATGTTCCTGCGGGTCGGGGGACCGGGGTCACTGAAAGGTCACCCGACCCGCAGTAACAGGACCCTTACTGCATCACCACAGGGGAGTTGGCTTAACCCCCACGTGGCCACGATCGCTCTGATTGGCTGTTAAAAGTGAAACAGCCAATCAGAGCGATTTGCAATATTTCACCAAAGAAACTGGTGAAATATTACAATCCAGCCATGGCCGATGCTGCAATAGCATCTGCCATGGTTGGAGACCGTGATCAGACCCCCCCCACACCATGTCACGGCGGTGATCGGCCGCCGCCATCGAAAGATGGCAGCGATCGGTCACCGCCGTCACTGTCTGCTCCCCTGCTCCTGCGATCCGCTGCCCCACCTACCGATCCCTCCCCCTCACCTTCTGACGTCCCCTACTCACCTCTCCCGGTCCACCGATGTCCCTGGATCCGTCCCGGCGGCTACCCGGGATTCTTCATGGGCGCCGCCATCTTGGAAAATGGCGGGCGCATGCGCAGTGCGCCCG
>JARQOD010013775.1:0-13871 GCA_033576555.1 Oophaga sylvatica
GGGCGTATGGGGCATTCGGATCCCTGGGTGGCCGAGATCGGGGCACTTTATTTCTAGTCAGTTTAGTCGTCAGGTTTTACACGTGGAACGCACGGTACTTAGTGTCAACTCAGCAGAAAATCCTCCCCCGGGACGAGGTTGTTAGGAACATTCTGGGTGGCCTGGTGAAGGTGCGCTCTCTGGAGTATGACAGGCTGGGTGCAGCGAGGGCCTCTCTTCTCTGGAGAGGGTTCTCATTTAATGTACCCTAGGGCCTAGATAAGCAGGTAAGTGGTAGGGACAGGTAGATAGCTTCAGTAGGGACAGGTAGATAGGGACAGGACAGGGACAGCCGAGGGACAGTTAGGTAGGCACGCGGTGAGTTAGGTAGGGCAGTAGGGTCAGGCAGGGAGAGACAGGGAAAGGTAGGTAGATAAATAGGGACAGATGTTTAGGCAGGTAGGGATGGCTGGTAGAGTAGGGCTTGTTAGGATAGAAGCCTGTCATCTCCGGGTTCCTGGTGGCGGGCTGGGGGCTTTCACTATCAGATTTTTGTTTTGCAGAAGTGAATTACTGATATAGAGCTTACAGGCACCGATCCTGGCTCTGGGTAAGTGTTGTAATATAGAGAGTTAGGTTGTATTGTATTGTATTGTATTGTAAGATGTTCCTGGAGGTCTTGAGTTCCTCAGTGAAGCTTATTTTTGTATTGTGTTGGGGGGTTTTATGGTGGTGGGAGGGGGGTTGGTGGTAGGTTTGTTATAGTTGTATTTGCTGTGTAACTAAAAAAAAATATATATATATATAAAAGGAAAAAAAAATTGAGTGGTTTTGATAGATGTGTTTTAAGCCAGGTGGCTTTTGTGTTTCTTTTTGGGTGATGGAGCAGAGTTTTCTTTGTCAGGTTTGGTGTGAAGTGTGTATGTGTGGTATTAATAAAATGTTTCTTCTCTCCTTGGGTGACGTAACCTGGGGAGGAGGAGATCTGGAGGAAACAAAAAGTGAGATGAAGTCGGCTGCCATTCTAGGCTGAAGTCACCTGCCTTTCTCAGATCGCAGCCGCTAAGCAGCTTGAGGCCGGGCAAGTCCAGGAATGGGAGACCGGCCGGGAATCCCTGGTGCAGCATCAGAGAGAAAGATGAAGGAGGAAGCTTCTCTGAGGAAGAAGACAGGTTTTGTTTTGGGGGGGTTGCTTTGAATGGGGGGCAGTTATGCTGGACTCGGACTTTTGCTTGGACTGGGGGGGTAATGTTGGACTCGGACGGTTGTTTTGCTGGGGTTTGGATTTTTGTCCTTTATTAATTGTAAGTTTTGTATTTTTTATATTAAAAGAGTTCCCTGTATGCAGAGATACATGATAAGATCCTGTCAGCAGTCACCACTAGGGGGAGCTCCCTGTATACAGAGATACATGATAAGATCCTGTCTACAGCCACCACTAGGGGGAGCTCCCTGTATACAGAGATACATGATAAGATTCTGTCTGCAGTCAACACTAGGGGGAGCTCCCTGAAAGTAAATGTATATGATAAGATCCTTTCTACAGTCACCACTAGGGGGAGCTCCATGTATATAGAGATACATGATAAGATTCTGTCTGAAGCCACCACTAGGGGGAGCTCCCTATATACAGAGATACATGATAAAATCCTGTCTACAGTCACCACTAGGGGTAGCTCCATGTATATAGAGATACATGATAAGATTCTGTCTGCAGTCAACACTAGGGGGAGCTCCCTGAAAGTAAATGTATATGATAAGATCCTTTCTGCAGTCACCACTAGGGGGAGCTTCCTATATACAGAGATACATGATAAGATCCTGTCTGCAGCCACCACTAGGGGGAGCTCCCTGTATACAGAGATACATGATAAGATCCTGTCTGTAGCCACCACCAGGGGGAGCTCCCTGTATGAAGAGATAAATAAGATCCTTTCTGCAACCACCCCTAGGGGGAGCTCCCTGTATACAGAGATACATGATAAAATCCTGTCTGCAGTCACCACTAGGGGGAGCTCCATGTATATAGAGATACATGATAAGATTCTGTCTGAAGCCACCACTAGGGGGAGCTCCCTGTATACAGAGATACATGATAAAATCCTGTCTGCAGTCACCACTAGGGGGAGCTCCATGTATATAGAGATACATGATAAGATTCTGTCTATAGCCACCACTAGGGGGAGCTCCCTGTATACAGAGATACATGATAAGATTCTGTCTGCAGCCACCACTAGGGGGAGCTCCCTGTATACAGACATACATGATAAGATCCTGTCTGCAGCCACCACTAGGGGGAGCTCCTGTATACAGAGATACATGATAAGATTCTGTCTGCAGTCACCACTAGGGGGAGCTCCCTGTATACAGAGATACATGATAAGATTCTGTCTGCAGCCACCACTAGGGGGAGCTCCCTGTAAACAGAGATACATGATAAGATTCTGTCTGCAGCCACCACTAGGGGGAGCTCCCTGTATACAGAGATACATGATAAGATCATGTCTGCTGTCACCACTAGGGGGAGCTCCATGTATATAGAGATACATTATAAGATTCTGTCTGCAGCCACCACTAGGGGGAGCTCCCTGTATACAGAGATACATGATAAGATTCTGTCTGCAGCCACCACTAGGGGAGCTCCTGTGTACAGAGATACATGATAAGATCGTGTCTGCAGCCACCACTAGGGGGAGCTCCCTGTAAACAGAGATACATGATAAGATTCTGTCTGCAGCCACCACTAGGGGGAGCTCCCTGTGTACAGAGATACATGATAAGATTGTGTCTGCAGCCACCACTAGGGGGAGCTCTCTGTAAACAGAGATACATGATAAGATTCTGTCTGCAGCCACCACTAGGGGGAGCTCCCTGTGTACAGAGATACATGATAAGATCGTGTCTGCAGCCACCACTAGGGGGAGCTCCCTGTATACAGAGATACATGATAAGATCCTGTCTGCAGCCACCACTAGGGGGAGCTCCCTGTATACAGAGATACATGATAAGATCGTGTCTGCAGTCATCACTAGGGGGAGCTCCCGGTATACAGAGATACATGATAAGATCCTGTCTGCAGCCACCACTAGGGGGAGCTCCCGGTATACAGAGATACATGATAAGATCCTGTCTGCAGCCACCACTAGAGGGAGCTCCCTGTATACAGAGATACATGATAAGATCGTGTCTGCAGCCACCACTAGGGGAGCTCCCTGTATACAGAGATACATGATAGGATCCTGTCTGGAGCCACCACTAGGAGGAGTTCCCTGTATACAGATACATGATAAGAGATCGTGTCTGCAGCCACCACTAGGGGGAGCTCTTGGTATACAGATATATGATAAGATCCTGTCTGCAGCCACCACTAGGGGGAGCTCCCTGTATACAGAGATACATGATAAGATCCTGTCTGCAGCCACCACTAGGGGGAGCTCCCTGTATACAGAGATACATGATAAGATCCTGTCTGCAGCCACCACTAGGGGGAGCTCCCGGTATACAGAGATACATGATAAGATCCTGTCTGCAGCCACCACTAGAGGGAGCTCCCTGTATACAGAGATACATGATAAGATCGTGTCTGCAGCCACCACTAGGGGGAGCTCCCTGTATACAGAGATACATGATAGGATCCTGTCTGGAGCCACCACTAGGAGGAGTTCCCTGTATACAGATACATGATAAGAGATCGTGTCTGCAGCCACCACTAGGGGGAGCTCTTGGTATACAGATATATGATAAGATCCTGTCTGCAGCCACCACTAGGGGAGCCCCCCTGTATACAGAGATACATGATAAGATCCTGTCTGCAGCCACCACTAGGGGAGCTCCCTGTATACAGAGATACATGATAAGATCCTGTCTGCAGCCACCACTAGGGGGAGCTCCCTGTATACAGAGATACATGATAAGAGATCGTGTCTGCAGCCACCACTAGGGGAGCTCCCGGTATACAGATATATGATAAGATCCTGTCTGCAGCCACCACTAGGGGGAGCTCCCTGTATACAGAGATACATGATAAGATTCTGTCTGCAGTCACCACTAGGGGGAGCTCTCTGTATACAGAGATACATGATAAGATCTTGTCTGCAGTCACCACTAGGGGGAGCTCTCTGTATACAGAGATACATGATAAGATCCTGTCTGCAGCCACCACTAGGGGGAGCTCCCTGTATACAGAGATACATGATAAGATCGTGTCTGCAGCTACCACTAGGGGGAGCTCCCTGTATACAGAGATACATGATAAGATCTTGTCTGCAGCCACCACTAGGGGGAGCTCCCTGTATACAGAGATACATGATAAGATCCTGTCTGCAGCCTCCACTAGGGGGAGCTCCCTGTATACAGAGATACATGATAAGATCCTGTCTGCAGCCACCACTAGGGGGAGCTCCCTGTATACAGAGATACATGATAAGATCGTGTCTGCAGCCACCACTAGGGGGAGCTCCCTGTATACAGAGATACATGATCAGATCTTGTCTGCAGCCACCACTAGGGGGAGCTCCCTGTATACAGAGATACATGATAAGATCTTGTCTGCAGCCACCACTAGGGGGAGCTCCCTGTATACAGAGATACATGATAAGATCCTGTCTGCAGCCTCCACTAGGGGGAGCTCCCTGTATACAGAGATACATGATAAGATCTTGTCTGCAGTTACCACTAGGGGGAGCTCCCTGTATACAGAGATACATGATAAGATCTTGTCTGCAGCCACCACTAGGGGGAGCTCCCTGTATACAGAGATACATGATAAGATCTTGTCTGCAGCCACCACTAGGGGGAGCTCCCTGTATACAGAGATACATGATAAGATCCTGTCTGCAGCCTCCACTAGGGGGAGCTCCCTGTATACAGAGATACATGATAAGATCTTGTCTGCAGCCACCACTAGGGGGAGCTCCCTGTATACAGAGATACATGATAAGATCCTGTCTGCAGCCTCCACTAGGGGGAGCTCCCTGTATACATAGAGATACATGATAAGATCCTGTCTACAGTCACCACTAGGGGGAGCTCCCTGTATACAGAGATACATGATAAGATCTTGTCTGCAGCCACCACTAGGGGGAGCTCCCTGTATACAGAGATACATGATAAGATTCTGTCTGCAGCCTCCACTAGGGGAGCTCCCTGTAAACAGAAATACATGATAGGATCCTGTCTGGAGCCACCACTAGGGGGAGCTCCCTGTATACAGAGATACATGATAAGATCCTGTCTGCAGTCACCACTAGGGGAGCTCCCTGTATACAGAGATACATGATAAGATCTTGTCTGCAGTCACCACTAGGGGGAGCTCCCTGTATACAGAGATACATGATAAGATTCTGTCTGCAGCCTCCACTAGGGGAGCTCCCTGTAAACAGAAATACATGATAGGATCCTGTCTGGAGCCACCACTAGGGGGAGCTACCTTTATGCCTTACTGACAGTATGATGATGGCTTTATTGAATTGTACTGTTTTATACAATGGTCTTTGGCATAGCGGCTTCCTTTATGGAGCCGTTGTCTTCCAACTTTCCACCTATTCTCCATGACATACTATTTCTGCAGCTTTCCTTTTTTCTTGTGTCAGTCTTCACTGTCATTCTTTCATTCTGTATATGTATCAGGTGGCTCTGGCTGAGTAGATGTAGACCCTAGCGTCCCTATTAGTTGGGGCGGGATGGCTGCTGACTGTCTGTGACTTTATAATATGACCCCTCTGGATGGTTCCTCGTAGATTGTAAGCTCTTGGGGGCAGCGTTCTCATTCCTCCTGTTGCAGTGATGATTTTCCATGCTCTGTCTGGAGCAGTAGTGGCCCCTCTGCAGGATCAGTATATGGGCCCTTTACAGTCCTATAGCTCATTATTATTTATTATTATAGTGGCATTTATTCCATGGAGCTTTACATGTGAGGAGGGGTGCACATAATAAAAACAAGGACAATAATCTTAAACCATACAAGTCATTACTGGTACAGAATGAGAGAGGCCCCTGCCCGCGAGGGCTCACTATATCTGTGAGAGACACTGCCCTGGAGGTGGATGTGGGCCCCTTACTTCTCAGACCCCTGTGTGCACATGTTATGTCCGCCCCTGCTCTGGACTGTAAGGAGCTGCGGCACTCCCTGTAGACTGTGAGCCCTCGCGGGCAGCGTCCTCTCTCCTTCTGTACTTGTGTGTGCTTGTATTGCTCATGTTTACTGTACTTGTCTATATTTGCCCCTCTTCACATGTAAAGCGCCATGGAATAAATGGCGCTATAAAAATGTATTATAATTAATAATAAAAATCTTGGTGCCATATAAAGAAAATTATGAAGATCCTGAGTTCTTACCTGGGCAGGCGCAGTACCTTTTGCAGCCACTAGAGGGCTCCTGCTCTTCTTTTCTCCTTCCAGCTGTTCCCTCCAGGAGATTGACAGCCCCTGCTACACAGATATGTAAATGTAAACTGCTATGGGGGAATTTGATTGGCTAGGCTTGGGATCCCCACACCTAAGAGGGCGTTGCCAGGCATATTTCCTTGTTAAAGGGCAGAGTGCTACTATGAGCCCTCAGTAGAAGCGCAGGCTGCGACCCTGCAAACAGCAACCAGGGGCTGGGGAGGCAAAGCAGCCGGCAAATGCTGTCACTATATGCAGTGCTAAGAGAGCAGAGCATGCTGCAGGGCATGCAAGACAGCACGCGGGGCATGGAACACAGCAGAGCATGCAGCTGAGCTGAGGGACCTGCACGCACAGAAACACGCTGCCCTGCAAACTTCATGAAAGCCAACTTTCCTTTTCAAGAGATAAAAGCTGCAGCACCCTCATCTGACAGCCTGGAACCCTGCTAGCAGAGCAAAGCATGTAGCAGACCCGAGGTTCAGCTTTAGCCACTGAAGACCCTGTAGCAGCCCTCCACTGGTCATCTGAACTTTGCGGCAGCCTCCTCTGATCATCTGGACTTTGCGGCAACCCTCCTTTGATCATCTGGACTTTGCGGCAGCCTCCTTTGATCATCTGGACTTTGCGGCAGCCTCCTCTGATCATCTGGACTTTGCGGCAGCCTCCTCTGATCATCTGGACTTTGCGGCAGCCTCCTCTGATCATCTGAACTTTGCGTCAGCCTCCTCTGATCATCTTGACTTTACGGCATCCTCCTCTGATCATCTGGACTTTGCAGCAACCCTCCACTGGTCATCTGAACTTTGCGGCAGCCTCCTCTGATCATCTGAACTTTGCGGCAGCTCCTCTGATCATCTGAACTTTGCGGCAGCCTCCTCTGATCATCTGAACTTTGCGACAGCCTCCTCTGATCATCTGAACTTTGCGGCAGCCTGCTCTGATCATCTGGACTTTGCGACAGCCTCCTCTGATCATCTGGACTTTGCGGCAGCCTCCTCTGATCATCTGGACTTTGCGGCAGCCTGCTCTGATCATCTGGACTTTGCGGCAGCCCTCCTCTGATCATCTGGACTTTGCGGCAGCCTCCTCTGATCATCTGGACTTTGCGGCAGCCCTCCTCTGATCATCAGGACCTTGCGGCCGCCCTCCTCTGATCATCTGGACTTTGCGGCAGCCCTCCTCTGATCATCAGGACCTTGCTGCAGCCTCCTCTGATCATCTGGACTTTGAGGCAGCCTCGTCTGATCATCTGGACTTTGCAGCACCCTCATCTGATCATCTGGACCTTGCGGCAGCCTCCTCTGATCATCTAGACTTTGCGGCACCCTCATCTTATTGTTGGGATCCTACCGCACCCCTTATTCTCTTACCTGGACTTTGCAGTACCCCTTATCTCATTGCATCCCCCATAAGCACAGAGGGGCTGGGGGCTGTGACTGGAGTATATTAGCCAGCTGCTGACAGATCCCAGGAGAAGGCTCATCCTCCTGCAGGCTGCTGGGTACAGACACACCATCTAGGGGGCGTGGAGCTCCTAAATTGTAAGCAGTGACAGTGACAACTCTTATATGGACTGAGATGGCCTCTGATCTGGCTATGAGCGCAGAATTGCCCAACAGCCCTCTTGCCATTGAGTACGTCAACGATTTCGATCTGATGAAATTTGAGGTCAAGAAGGAACCCCCAGAAGCTGAGAGGTTCTGCCACCGTCTGCCACCCGGATCATTGTCTTCTACTCCAATCAGCACCCCTTGTTCTTCGGTGCCCTCCTCGCCCAGCTTCTGCGCCCCAAGCCCTGGAGCACAACCCAAGTGAACCCAAACAACCCCAACGCTGCCAATAAGCCCCAACTGGAGGACCTGTACTGGATGTCTAATTATCAGCACCACATCAACCCCGAAGCCCTCAACTTGACTCCTGAAGATGCCGTGGAGGCTTTGATAGGAAACCCACACCACCACCACCACCAAGGCTATGATGGCTTCAGAGGCCAGCACTACCCAGGGGATGAGATGGCACCATCCAGTCACCATCACCAGGTTCATCATCATCTGCACAACCACAACCATCACCATCTAAGGCTGGAAGAAAGATTCTCTGATGAGCAGCTGGTCAGCATGTCCGTGAGAGAACTTAACCGGCAGCTGAGGGGCTTCAGCAAGGAAGAAGTCATACGTCTAAAGCAGAAGAGAAGGACCTTAAAGAACAGGGGCTATGCCCAGTCCTGCAGGTACAAGAGGGTGCAGCAAAGACACATCCTGGAGACGGAGAAGTGCCAGCTTCAGAATCAAGTGGAACAACTCAAACAAGAGGTGTCCCGGCTGGCCAAGGAAAGGGATCTATACAAAGACAAATACGAGAAGCTGGCCAGCAGAAGCTTTACCGCCAGAGAGTCCCCACAAACGTCCAACCCTGGCAAAGGCTCGGCCGACTTCTTCATGTGATCTCTGTGCCCCTCACCGCCCAGACACCCTGTATATAGAGGTAAAGAACTTGTAGCCAAATACAGTAAATTCTACATTATTTATCGACTGTACCCAGCACCGCATTTACTCCACCACCACCTTATACCGGGACAGAAAGAAGTCTTCGAGAGATTTCCAAGCCCCGATGTGTCCACTCACATCTTACATAGACTTGTACATAGGAGGGAACCGAGATGGACATCTTTTTTTTTAGGGAGGAGGAGGTGCGTTATGCCCCCTCTATAACTGGACTGCTTTTTGAGCCAGAAATGAAGTCTTAATTTTTGTCAAAGTTGTGTGTCAGTCCCAAGTCCGAAACCATGTAGAGCAATACCAGGAGACAGGGCGTCACTGAAGAAGAAGAGCCCACCGCGACCCTTCAGGACTGGGGAAGAGTCAGACCCATGCTACGAGACACGAGTGAAGGAACTCAATTTCTATGGGTATTCATACAAAAACTAGACTTTTTAGCAAAATCCTGCATGCAGGTCATGTACGGCAATGTGAGGTCCCCTTTTCTACTAGACAAGGATGCATGACGATGTAGATTGTACCATTCTTTTGTCTTCATTTCCTTTTTCTCCTCGGCTTGTTTACTCCCCGGGTTCACAAACCTTTATTTTTGTGTTTTTCTTTTTGTTTCTTTCTTTGAGAAAACTGTGCATCTTGTAAATGATCCAGACACTCGAAAGTCTTAACTCCCTTCCTTGGACTCATTACTTTAAATGCCAGTCGGGAAACAAATAATAATAATTAAAAAAAAATGTACAAAAACAACATGGGACAAAATTTTCCACAATCTCACTTAATATTTTTTTTAATCTTAAGACATCCAAAAAGAGAAAAAAAAAATGTGATGAGCGTATGAACAAATTTTATTCCCCTCGTCTCCTTTTCTCTTGTCTATATTTTATTATTTAAATTGAACCTGAGCCAGACAGAGTATATTATTATTATTATTATTATTATTATTATCATTATTTATGGTGTCCACTTGTACAGAATTGTAGAATTTAGTTCATTTTACGCCTTTTTTCTTTCTTCTCTTCTGAGCCTATATTTTGCTTGTTGGTTTAAATGACTAATCAAAAAAAAAATTCTGTAAAAAGAAACAAAACAAAAAAAAAAAAAATGAAAACATAAAAGTCTTAAGAAAAGTTTGTATGTAATTTAGCATGCAAATAATATTTAAATGATTAAGTCAATTAACGTGGATGAGTTGAAAGCTTAATGCACTATATAGAGGAATCCATGGGAGACGTCATATCGTTGTTTTATAGAGATTTACATAAATGATCTATGCTGATACAAGGTTCAGTCATAATCGTACATTCTAAGAGACCCTCCTGGGGCGATAGAGTAATATATTCATGAAATATTGGGGCTGCTTTTTATTCTATGCACCGGTCTTATTTATAAAAAAAAAAAAAAAAAGTAATAATAATAAAAAAAAATATGACCCTTGGGAAACAAATGTTATTTAAATCCTTTATGCGAATGTGAAAATTATTTCTGCAAACAAAAAAAAAAAAAAAAAATGAAAAAAAAAAAAAAATTATGAAAAACAATGTTTAATGTCAAAGTGTAAGAAAACAACAAAAAAAAAGTGTCCTGAATCAGCAGCTGAAGAAGTTGGTGACATTTTTAAAGAATTCCTGATGGATATTGAGCCATGCATTGTGCATTTCTGAGGCCTGAGTTTTGACAACTTGGAGTTTTTTAATGTTTCATCGATTAAAAATTTAAAAAAATGATCATTTAATTTTAGCAAAGTCCATTTTTTTTGTATATTCTGCACTCGATAAAACAGGTCAAACTGTGGAAATGTTCTGAAATAAAAGAAACCGAAAAGTCTTAAAGATAAATCTTGAGTTTTTACATCTTATTTGGTCTTGAAATACAATATAATAAGTGACAATATTTACAATATTCACCAAAGTTCCACATTTTTTATCATTTAAATTCCTTTATTTTGAGGACGGACATTTTCATCTCGGTCTTGAGTTTCGGCGCAGGAGAGAGAATGATTGTTTGATTGTTTGGAGAGTTTGGGAGATGAAATATTTTCTTGATTTCATCTTTTATGTTGTTTTTTTTATTTTATTTTGTTTTTAATCTTTATTTTATTGGGAATTTACTTTATAAGTTTCCAGCTCAGCACTCGGAGTACGCGCTCGTTCCTGTAATTATGTCCCTTCTCTCTATTTTATTTGCCGGATTCGGTTTTAATTTATTTCTAATTTGCTTGATTAGAATATTGGAAACAAATAAGAACATTTTAGAAAACACAAAATAAATAAAAAAAACCTTTGAAAAGAAAGTGAAAATGAAGCCGACGCTCACGATCACTGAAGAATGCTCTGGGATTATCAGGCAGATTCCGCCGCCGTTTATTACAGTTTCCGGGATAATTAGTAAAGATTGTCATTGTGAAATTCTATGAAAACAAAAAATTAAAACAGAATAAAATTAAATAAAGCGCTCGTCACACGGGAATTCCTCCTCCACAACGTTCGATCATTTATTTTACAGCTTCCCATTTTGGGACATTTCTGGGTATAAAGTTTTTGAGCAAAATTCATAAAAACTTTTTCTTTTGTTGTAAAAACAAAATGAAATTATATTATTATACACATATATATATATACAGCCTGCGGTCAGGGACATGCGGGGTCCTTCTGGCTGCGGACTCGATGAATGGAAGCTTTATAGGAAATTCCGCAGGACGGGTTTGGACCAAATCACTAAATCCTTTTTTTTTTTTTTCAGATTATTTTGTGAATTTTTTTTTTTTTTTGTTTCTTTTTTTATTTATTTCATGAAATCTTACAGTTTGTAAAAAAAAATAAGTTTTACCATAAAAATAAAAAGAACAAAACCTTGTTTTTTCCCTAAACTAATTCTGTGTAAACTTGTCTCTTTTAGTTCCTGAGCCGCTGAGCTGCGGGACTGGCCGGGGGTCTTCCCCGCTCTGAGCCCCTCGTAGCTTTTGTGTCATCGTCGTTTGTGAATGAATTCAGCATTTTCTGATTTTCACTCAGTCTGTAATAAGGGCAGGAGGAGCGCAGCGAGCGGGTGCTGAAGGGGTTAATAGATCTGCACCCCCCTATTGATTCCTGATCTGCGCTGTCTGATGAGACTCGAGTAACAGGACGGACTGCGCTGTGTGTACAGAGCCGTATACTGTGCGGAACACTGTTACATAGGACTGCAGGTGACATCTCCTACATTATCTGTACTCAGAGATATCACTGTGTTATCTGTGGTGTTACATAGGACTGCAGGTGACATCTACTACATTATCTGTACTCAGAGAGTTATCACTGTTATCTGTTATGTTACATAGGACTGCAGGTGACATCTACTACATTATCTGTACTCAGAGAGTTATCACTGTTATCTGTGATGTTACATAGGACTGCAGGTGACATCTACTACATTATCTGTACTCAGAGAGATATCACTGTGTTATCTGTGGTGTTACATAGGACTGCAGGTGACATCTACTACATTATCTGTACTCAGAGAGTTATCACTGTGTTATCTGTGGTGTTACATAGGACTGCAGGTGACATCTCCTACATTATCTGTACTCAGAGATATCACTGTGTTATCTGTGATGTTACATAGGACTGCAGGTGACATCTACTACATTATCTGTACTCAGAGAGATATCACTGTTTATCTGTGATGTTACATAGGACTGCAGGTGACATCTCCTACATTATCTGTACTCAGAGATATCACTGTGTTATCTGTGATGTTACATAGGACTGCAGGTGACATTTACTACATTATCTGTACTCAGAGAGTTATCACTGTGTTATCTGTGTGTTACATAGGACTGCAGGTGGGCATCTACTACATTATCTGTACTCAGAGAGTATCACTGTGTTATCTGTGGTGGTTTCATAGGGCTGCAGGTGACATCTACTGCATTATCTATACTCAGAGAGATATCATGTGTTTCTGGGGGTTACAAGGGCTGCGGGACAATCTACTACTTATCGTAAAGAGTTATCACTGGTTTTTGTGGTGTTAATAGGGAATCAGGGAACATTTTACATTCTTACTCAAAGTTTTCACTGGTTTTCTTTTGGGTTACATGGGGCTGCAGGTGACTCTACTACTTACGTACCAGGAAATTTTACGGTTATCTTTGGGGTTTTCAAGGGCTGCGGTGAATCTCCACATTTTCTGTTCCCCGAAGTTTTTCACGTGTTATTGTGGTGTTACATAGGCTGAGGGACACTATACATTTTTTTTGTACTCAAAGTTTCACGTGTTATCTGTGGTGTTACATAGGGCGCAGGGGACACTCCCACATTACGTACTCGAGTTTCAGGTTTTTCGTGGGTTACATAGGACTGCGGTGCATCTACACATTATTGTACTCAGAAGTATCACGTGTTATCTGTGGTGTTACATAGGGTTTGGGTGACATCTCTACTTTTACTTACCAGAATATCCCGTGTTATTGTGGGGTTTTCATTGGAGCAGGGGAATTATAATTTCGTACTCAAGAGTTACACGGGGTATTTTGGTGTTTTCTAGGAGAGGGGACTTCTACCAAATTTTCGTACTCAGGGGTAACTTTTTACGTGGTGTTACAAGGATGGGAGGGAATCTACTACATTACTGTACTCAGAGATATCATGGTTACTGTGGGTTAAAGGGGCGGGAGGGACATTACTAATTTTCTGACCAAGGTTATCACTGGTTTATCGTGGTGTTACTAGGAAACAGTGACATTCCCACATTACTGCTCAGAGTTTTTTCACTTGGGTTTTCTGTGGGGTTACATAGGACTCAGGTGACATCACTACAATTTTTTACCAGAGGAAAACCTGTGTTTTCTGTGGTGTTTCTAGGGCTGCAGGTGACATCAATACATTATCTGTCCAGAGATACACTGGACGTGGTGTTTCAAGGGCGCAGGTGACATCTTACATTATCTTTCCAGAGGTTATCCTGTGTTTTGTGGGTTACATGGCTGCAGGGACTCTACTACATTTTCTGCTCAGAGAGTTATCACTGGGT
>JARQOD010013776.1:0-13869 GCA_033576555.1 Oophaga sylvatica
GCAAGGATTATTAATGATTCCCACAACATGGGTAGTTATTGCCCCCATCTCAGTGATCAGTGCAGGGGGATAAACATCAAAGTTATAGATCTGAGACTAAAGAGCTTCTGCAGAAGCAGCGGCCAATATAAAGGTGCAATGTAACTCCACATGTTATACCAGTGGAATTAGCCTCCTTCGTGGGTACTACAACTCCCAGCATGGCTACAGGTGACAGAAGCTTTCTAAAACGTGTAATACTGACAACCCACCACATGTTAACTCATACACTGCCGGCAGAGACTGAGAGATGAACGGTCCATGATAGCATGTGAGGACTGATGACAGGTCGCTGCCCATGGAGGTTCTGCAGCAGCTGTTCCGAGGAGCAGTGCCCCGTATCGATGCTGCTGATGGTGGGAGCCCCTGCCTCCTGTGTAGCTATGTCTGCGCCCCCCCTCCCTCCACCCTGCAGATTCGGGGGTCTGTACCTTGCAGGTTCTGCACCCTGATGTCACTGATCTGCCCGATCAGCTCCTCTCGCTGGAACCAGTCCCACTCGTGTCCGGCCATGGCCGCGAGCGGCCGCGGGAGCAGAGCACAGGATCCCCGCGATGTCTGCACGGCACCGGCGGCTGCGGCGACAAGTTCACCGAGGAAGTGAAGAGAGGAGCGGAGGACAGCGGCTCCACCCCCGAGTCCTGAGTGGGCAGGAGGAGGAGAAATTCCACGTGTGCCCGACCTCCTCTGCCAGCTGTGCCCGCAGCCCTGCCCCTGTGTGCGGGAGAAGCAGGGAGAAAGCCCGGAGAGTGCCTGAGAGAGCCAGGAGAGTGCCCGAGGAAGGCCAGAGAGTGACCGGAGAAAGCCCGGAGAGTGCCCCGAGAAAGGCCAGAGAGTGACCAGAGAAAGCCCGGAGAGTGCCCGAGAGAGCCAGGAGAGTGCCCCGAGAAAGGCCAGAGAGTGACCGGAGAAAGCCCGGAGAGTGCCCCGAGAAAGGCCAAAGAGTGACCAGAGAAAGCCCGGAGAGTGCCTGAGAGAGCCAGGAGAGTGCCCCGAGGAAGGCCAGAGAGTGACCGGAGAAAGCCCGGAGAGTGCCCGAGAAAGGCCAAAGAGTGACCAGAGAAAGCCCGGAGAGTGCCTGAGAGAGCCAAGAGAGTGCCCCGAGAAAGGCCAGAGAGTGACCGAGAAAGCCCGGAGAGTGCCCCGAGAAAGGCCAAAGAGTGACCAGAGAAAGCCCGGAGAGTGCCTGAGAGAGCCAAGAGAGTGCCCCGAGGAAGGCCAGAGAGTGACCGGAGAAAGCCCGGAGAGTGCCCGAGAAAGGCAGAGAGTGACCAGAGAAAGCCCGGAGAGTGCCTGAGAGAGCCAGGAGAGTGCCCCGAGGAAGGCCAGAGAGTGACCGGAGAAAGCCCGGAGAGTGCCCCGAGAAAGGCCAGAGAGTGACCAGAAAAAGCCCGGAGAGTGCCTGAGAGAGCCAGGAGAGTGCCCCGAGAAAGGCCAGAGAGTGACCGGAGAAAGCCCGGAGAGTGCCCCGAGAAAGGCCAAGAGGTGACCAGAGAAAGCCCGGAGAGTGCCTGAGAGAGCCAGGAGAGTGCCCCGAGGAAGGCCAGAGAGTGACCGGAGAAAGCCCGGAGAGTGCCCCGAGAAAGGCCAGAGAGTGACCAGAGAAAGCCCGGAGAGTGCCTGAGAGAGCCAGGAGAGTGCCCCGAGAAAGGCCAGAGGTGCCGAGAAGCCAGAGAGTGCCCGAGAAAGCCAGAGAGTGACCGAGAAAGCCGGAGAGTGCCCCGAGAAAGGCCAGAGAGTGACCAGAGAAAGCCCGGAGAGTGCCGAGAAAGCCGAGATGCGAAGCGAGAGTGCCGAGAGGCCAGAGAGTGCCCGAGAAAGGCCAGAGAGTGACCGAGAAAGCCCGGAGAGTGCCCCGAGAAAAGGCCAGAGAGTGACCAGAGAAAGCCCGGAGAGTGCCTGAGAGAGCCAGGAGAGTGCCCGAGAAAGGCCAGAGAGTGACCGGAGAAAGCCGGAGAGTGCCCGAGAAGGCCAGAGAGTGACCAGAAAGCCGGAGAGTGCCTGAGAGAGCCAGGAGAGTGCCCCGAGAAAGGCCAGAGAGTGACCGGAGAAAGCCCGGAGAGTGCCCCGAGAAAGGCCAGAGAGTGACCAGAGAAAGCCCGGAGAGTGCCTGAGAGCCAGAGGCCCCAGGAGCAGAGAGGTGCCCCGAGAAAGGCCAGGAGTGACCGGAGAAAGCCCGGAGAGTGCCCCGAGAGGAAAGGCCGAGAGATGACCGAGTGAGAAAGCCGAGGACGGAGAGTGCCTGAGAGAGCCAGGAGAGTGCCCCGAGAAAGGCCGAGAGGCCGAGATGACCGGAGAGTGCCCGAGAAAGGCCAGAGATGACCGGAGAAAGGCCACGGAGAGTGCCGAGAGAAAGGCCACGAGAGTGACCGAGAAGCCCGAGAGTGAGCCGAGAGCCCGAGAGAGTGCCCGAGAGGAAGGCCAGAGAGTGACCAGAGAAAGCCGTGAGAGTGCCTGAGAGAGCCAGGAGAGTGCCCCGAGAAAGGCCAGAGAGTGACCGGAGAAAGCCGGAGAGTGCCCGAGGAAAGGCCAGAGAGTGACCGAGAAAGCCGGAGAGTGCCTGGAAGAGAGGCCAGGAGAGAGTGCCCGAGAAAGGCCAGAGAGTGACCAGAGAAAGCCCGGAGAGTGCCTGAGAGAGCCAGGAGAGTGCCCCGAGAAAGGCCAGAGAAGTGACCGGAGAAAGCCAGGAGAGTGCCCCGAGAAAGGCCAGAGAGTGACCAGGAGAAAGCCGAGAGTGCCTGAGAGAGCCAGGAGAGTGCCCGAGAAAGCCAGAGAGTGACCGAGAAGAGCCAGAGAGTGCCCGAGAAAGGCCAGAGAGTGACCGGAGAAAGCCCGGAGAGTGCCTGAGAGAGCCAGGAGAGTGCCCCGAGAAAGGCCAGAGAGTGACCGGAGAAAGCCAGAGAGTGCCCCGAGAAAGGCCAGAGAGTGACCAGAGAAAGCCCGGAGAGTGCCTGAGAGAGCCAGGAGAGTGCCCCGAGAAAGGCCAGAGAGTGACCGGAGAGAAAGCCGAGAGTGCCCGAGAAAGGCCAGAGAGTGACCAGAGAAAGCCCGGAGAGTGCCTGAGAGAGCCAGGAGAGTGCCCGAGAAAGGCCAGAGAGTGACCGGAGAAAGCCAGAGAGTGCCCCGAGAAAGGCCAGAGAGTGACCGGAGAAAGCCGGAGAGTGCCTGAGAGAGCCAGGAGAGTGCCGAGAAAGGCCAGAGAGTGACCGGAGAAAGCCAGAGAGTGCCGAGAGAAAGGCCAGAGAGTGACCGGAGAAAGCCGAGAGAAAGCCGGAGAGTGCCCGAGAGAAAGCCAGAGAGTGCCCCGAGAAAGGCCAGAGAGTGACCGGAGAAAGACCAGAGAGTGCCCCGAGAAAGGCCAGAGAGTGACCAGAGAAAGCCCGGAGAGTGCCTGAGAGAGCCAGGAGAGTGCCCCGAGAAAGGCCAGAGAGTGACCGGAGAGTGCCTGAGAGAGCCAGAGAGTGTCCCAGTAAAGGCCAGAGAGTGACCGGAGAAAGCCCGGAGAGTGCCTGAGGCAGAAGTCCAGCAGAGTGCCCAAGAAAGGCCAGAGAGTGACTGGAGAAGCCGAGACCGGAGAGTGCCTGAGAGAGCCAGGAGAGTGCCCGGGAAAGGCCAGAGAGTGACCGGAGAAAGACCGGAGAGTGCCTGAGAGAGCCAGGAGAGTGCCGGAAAGGCCGAGAGTGACCGAGAGTGCCTGAGAGCAGGGCCGGCCCGAGAGATTACGGCGCCCTAGGCGAAAACTATTTTGTTGCGCCCTACTATTAAGTATACGTATTTTTTTCTCTCGGGCGCCCCCTTAGTGTAGTGTGTGCACTTTTGTTGTTTGCTTTGCTTTGCCAACATTTGAAAACTTAGGAGCAAAATAAACGCGCGGGATCAAACACCTGTCAGCAGACGATGCAAACGACTCACATCCGTAGTTTAGCGCGTCCTTTCCGTGCGTAAATTGATCTCAACGGTTTTTCTTTTAAATTTATGGTGAAAAAATTTATGTACACTTTTCTTTCCATCCCTAAAACTTTTTGCCTTTTGAAAAGATTTTTTATAATTTTTTCTATTTTTTTTCTCTGGCGCCCCCTTAGGGTCGGCGCCCTAGGCGGCTGCCTAGTTCGCCTATACGTTCGGGCCGGCCCTGCCTGAGAGAGCAGGAGAGTGCCCCGGGAAAGGCAGAGAGTGACCGGAGAGCGACAGGAGAGTGCCTGAGAGAGCCAGGAGAGTGCCCGGTAAAGGCCAGAGAGTGACGGAGAAAGCCCGGAGAGTGCCTGAGAGAGCCAGGAGATTGCCCCGAGAAAGGCCAGAGAAAGACCGGAGAGAGCCAGGAGAGTGCCCCGGGAAAGGCCAGAGAAAGACTGAATAAAGGCCCGAGAGAGCCCGGAGAGTGACCAGAGAAAGCTCAGACAGTGCCACAAGAGTGCCTGAGAGTCACCGAGAAAGACTGAATAAAGGCCGAGAGCCAGGAGGTGCCCGAGAAAGGCCAGAGAGTGACCGGAGAAAGACCGGAGAGTGACCAGAGAAAGCCAGGAGAGTGCCTGAGAGAGACAGGAGAGTGTCCCGAGAAAGCCCGGAGAGTGACCGGAGAAAGCCGGAGAAAGCCAGGAGAGTGCCTGAGAGAGACAGGAGAGTGTCCGAGAAAGGCCAGAGAGTGACGGAGAAAGACGGAGAAAGCCAGGAGAGTGCCTGAGAGAGACAGGAGAGTGTCCCGAGAAAGGCCAGAGAGTGACCGGAGAAAGACCGGAGAGTGACCGGAGAGTGCCTGAGAGAGACAGGAGAGTGCCCCGAGAAAGGCCAGAGAGTGACCAGAAAAAGACTGAATAAAGGCCCGAGAGAGCCCGGAGAGTGATCAGAGAAAGCTCAGTGCCCAAGAGAGCCCGGAGGAGTGACCGGAGGAAAGACCGGAGAGTGCCTGAGAGAGCCAGGAGAGCGCCTCAGTAAAGGCCAGAGAGTGACCGGAGAAGAGGAGGAAGACCGGAAAGTGCCTGAGAGAGCCAGGAGAGTGCCCGGTAAAGGCCAGAGAGTGACCAGAGAAAGCCGAGAGTGACCAGAGAAAGCTCAGTGCCAAGAGAGCCAGGAGAGTGCCCTGAGAAAGGCCAGAGAGTGACCGCAGAAAGACCGGAGAGTGCCTGAGAGAGCGGAGAGTGCCCCGGTAAAGGCCAGAGAGTGACCGGAGAAAGCCGGAGAGTGCCTGAGAGAGCCAGCAGAGTGCCCCGAGAAAGGCCAGAGAGATGACTGGAGAAAGCCCGGAGAGTGACCGGAGAAAGACCGGAGAGTGCCTGAGAGAGCCAGGAGAGTGCCCCGGTAAAGGCCAGAGAGTGACCGGAGAAAGACCGAGAGTGACCGAGAAAGCCCGGAGAGTGCCTGAGAGAGCCAGCAGAGTGCCCCGAGAAAGGCCAGAGAGTGACTGGAGAAAGACCGGAGAGTGACCAGAGAGTGCCTGAGAGAGCCAGGAGAGTGCCGGGAAAGGCCAGAGAGTGACCGGAGAAAGACCGGAGAAAACCGGAGAGTGCCTGAGAGAGCCAGCAGAGTGCCCCGAGAAAGCCAGAGAGTGACTGGAGAAAGCCCGGAGAGTGACCGGAGAAAGACGGAGAGTGCCTGAGAGAGACAGGAGAGTGCCCGAGAAAGGCCAGAGAGTGACCGGAGAAAGCCAGGAGAGTGCCTGAGAGAGCCAGGAGAGTGCCTGAGAGAGACAGGAGAGTGCCCCGAGAAAGGCCAGAGAGTGACTGGAGAAAGCCCGGAGAGTGACCGGAGAAAGACCGGAGAGTGCCTGAGAGAGCCAGGAGAGTGCCCCGGTAAAGGCCAAGAGTGACCGGGAGGAGAAAGACCGGAAAGCGGAGAGTGCCTGAGAGAGCCGCAGAGTGCCCAGAAAGGCCAGAGAGTGACTGGAGAAAGACCGGAGATGACCAGAGAGTGCCTGAGAGGCCAGAGAGTGCCCGGGAAAGGCCAGGAGAGTGACCGGAGAAAGACCGGAGAGTGCCTGAGAGAGCCAGGAGAGTGCCCCGAGGACAAGGCCGGAGAGTGCCTAAGACCGGAAGAGTGACCGGAGGCAGAGAGGACCGGAAGGAGAGTGCCTGGAGAGAGATGCCAGAAAGGCCAGAGGAGTGACCGGAGAGTGCGAGAGACAGGAGAGTGACCCGGAAAGGCCAGAGAGTGACTGGAGAAAGCCCGGAGAGTGACCGGAGAAAGACCGGAGAGTGCCTGAGAGAGCCAGGAGAGTGCCCCGGTAAAGGCCAGAGAGTGACCGGAGAAAGACCGGAGAAAGCCCGGAGAGTGCCTGAGAGAGCCAGGAGAGTGCCCCGAGAAAGGCCAGAGAGTGACTGGAGAAAGCCCGGAGAGTGACCGGAGAGTGCCTGAGAGAGCCAGGAGAGTGCCCCGGTAAAGGCCAGAGAGTGACCGGAGAAAGACCGGAGAAAGCCAGCAGAGTGCCCCGAGAGTGACTGGAGAAAGCCCGGAGAGTGACCGGAGAGTGCCTGAGAGAGCCAGGAGAGTGCCCCGGTAAAGGCCAGAGAGTGACCGGAGAAAGCCCAGAGAGTGCCTGAGAGAGCCAGCCGAGTGCCCCGAGAAAGGCCAGAGAGTGACTGGAGAAAGACCGGAGAGTGACCAGAGAGTGCCTCGGGAAAGGCCAGAGAGTGACTGGAGAAAGACCGGAGAGTGCCTGAGAGAGCCAGGAGAGTGCCCCGGGAAAGGCCAGAGAGTGACCGGAGAAAGACCGGAGAGTGCCTGAGAGAGCCAGGAGAGTGCCCCGGGAAAGGCCAGAGAGTGACCGGAGAGTGCCTGAGAGAGCCAGGAGAGTGCTCCGGTAAAGGCCAGAAAGTGACCGGAGAAAGACCGGAGAGTGCCTGAGAGAGCCAGCAGAGTGCCCGAGAAAGGCCAGAGAGTGACTGGAGAAAGACCGGAGAGTGACCAGAGAGTGCCTGAGAGAGCCAGAGAGTGCCCCGGGAAAGGCCAGAGAGTGACCGGAGAGTGCCCCGAGAAAGGCCAGAGAGTGACTGGAGAAAGGTCTCCCATTCCTGTACTTGCCCAGCCTCAAGCTGCTTAGCGGCTGCGATGTGAGAAAGGCAGGTGACTTCAGCCTAGAATGGCAGCCGACTTCATCTCACTTTTTGATTCCTCCAGATCTCCTCCTCCCCAGGTTAACTCACCCAAGGAGAGAAGAAACATTTTATTAATACACACATACACACTTCACACCAAACCTGACAAAGAAAACTCTGGTCCATCGCCCAAAAAAAACACAAAAGCCACCTGGCTTAAGACACATCTATCAAAACCACACAGTTTTTTTTTCTTTATATATATATATATATATATATATATATATTATATATATATATTTTTTTTTTTTTTAGTTACACAGCAAATACAACTATAACAAACCTACCACCACCCCCCTCCCACCACCATAAAACCCCCCACACAATACAAAAATAAGCTTCACTGAGGAACTCATGACCTCCAGGAACATCTTACAATACTATACAATATAATACAATACAACCTAACTCTCTATATTACAACCAACACTTACCCAGAGCCAGGATTGGTGCCTGTAAGCCCTATATCAGTAATTCGCTTCTGCAAAACAAAAATCTGATAGTGAAAAGCCCCCAGCCCGCCACCAGGAAGCCGGAGATGACAGGCTTCTATCCTAACAAGCCTTACATAGCGATATCGTTAGCGAGATCGCTGCTGAGTCACTAGTTTTGTGACGCAGCAGCGAGCTCACCAGCGATATCGCTGTGTGTGACATTCAGCGACGATCAGCCCCCTGCTGGGTATCGCTGATCGTCGCTGAATGTCCAGGACATTTTTTTGATCGCTGGTCTCCCGCTGAACCTTCCGGTCCGTATTGAGAAGCGCTATGGGACGCCAATTCTCAATACAGGACGGTCTTTACCCTTTGACAGGATAATCAGGGCTGACTGCCTCATTGACCGGGAAAGAGCGCCCGAGGAGAGACACTCGTTTAAACACCTCAGTCAAGAGGGGGACCAAATAGTCCCTAAAGGTCTTATAAAACTCGGATGTTAAGCCATCCGGACCTGGCGATTTCTTAGGCCGAAGCCCATCAATGGCCAGTCGCACTTCCTCTTCCCTGATTGCCTCTGTCAAAACGTGAAGCGAGGGGTCATCCCCTGGCTCAGGGATGGCTTCGGCCAGGAAAGCCGACATCACGTTCCGATCCAGATCCCTCTTCCCCAAGAGGTGGGAGTAGAAAGATCTGATCACCTCCAGGATCCCTGATTTGGATCTGTTCAGGGAACCCGTATCGACGACCAAACCTGTCACCACCTTACAACTCACTGACATCTTACAGTTTCTGTAGGGGTGTTAAATATTAATATTTAGTTATGGATTTATTCTTTATACACTCAATTTTGTACCAAGCACGTTAACGATCGCTGACATACACATGCTATTTCTGTATGGTAAAGTGTCATCTCCATATACAGAGACCACGTGATCTAAGGGACTTATATATAATGGTTACATGAAGGGGTTGCTCGCTCGCTCACTTCACAGACACATGGGACAAGAACTATGATGAATGAACAGCCAGCTGCCATGTAACCACGTGTTGCTTCTCCGAGACACTCCTGACAGAGACAGAATGTCATTTTTACCATTCAGGACACCAAGGAAAGATGTGTACAAGTTTTGCTATGGACAAATGGACAATCTTTTCGTAACTATTTCACTCATTTTATGTTTTCCTGTAATGATGTTTTTTTTGATGGACAGTCCAATAAACCACTACATTTTTTTTATAAGAAACGTGACATTTTCTTTAAAGTATCGCATCTGGTAACGAGTCCTTGAAAAATATACTTAAAATAAGCATTTTTAACATTTTGGAGAGCCAGCCAGTCACACTTGATTTTTAGAGTGTGAATTTTTGATAACTTGCAAGGGGAGGAGGAATAGAAGCAAAAAGACGTCAGATGTGCAAGTCGTCAAAGAAATCACACTACGATATTTCAGGATCAAGAAAAGAACCTATGAATGAGGACTAAGAGTTGACTACAGGAATCAGACGTGCTGATGACAAGAGCATTGTCCAAGAAAGGAGCTACAAGCTGAGATATTTTAAGGTAAGAAATATGGATGTTATTGCTTCTTTTTCTAAGCAAAGTAGACTGAAATTTATGTCTGTAGATCAGTCTAATTTAGAAGTTTTATGGCTCAGCTTATATGCAGAATGTGAAAAGGAAAATCTAAAGCTAGAATCTAAGCTGGTGTCCTTTAATAGAGAAAGAGAGAAATTAAAAAACATATTACAGTTAGTTCATGTATTTCACAAGTTTGTATTAGAGAAATCTAAAGATGACTGTGTAGAAATAGTGTCAGAAGATACCAGTGATGTTCCCGAAATTGACTGTAATGAGGAAATTGAGCAAGATGTGGGACATGTGTCTGTAATGGCTACTCAAGGTGACCTTGTCTCTGATGACGTAAAAAAAGATGGTGGAAATGTGGGAGGAGACTTGAGAACTGATGTAGGAGGGAACATGGGAGGAGACTTGAGAACTGATGTAGGAGGGAACAGGGGAGGAGACTACAGAACTGATGCAGATGACGTACAAGAGACGGATGTACAAAGGCCACCAAAAATAGAAGACAATTCAGAGGCCCAACTCCAAATTAAAGTTAGGAAAAATTTGTTAAAATTATGCAAAATCATTCCTGCATATGATAACAAAATCCATGTGTGCAGAAATTCTGAAATCTTCGAAAGCTTTATTGACAAGCTTGATTTAAGTAATGCTGAGAAAAATCAATTATTTAAATTGTGGCTTCCTGCAACCTTTTCCAGACGCTTAACATTGAAGTTGACTTGTGATAACTTACATGGAGATCTAGATGATAAAGACAGATTGAAAATTCTGATTTTCTGTGCATTAAATGAAAATTGTCCAGATATTGAGATTCTTCAAAAATTAAGGATTGGTCGGAAAGAATGTACTTTTACATTCATGTCCATATTTGAAAGGTTGTACAAAACTCTCATTACCAATGTAAAAACACAATCAATGATAAAGTATTTTGTGGACAAATTTGGATTCCTAAATTCTGTATCTCGTGTTATTGCGTCACAAAAAGATACTTTATTTGAATGTGCGCAATTCCTTGATTTTGCTAGAAAACATGAGAATCGTGATAGGAAAATAAATCAAACAGACAGAGTAAGATCTTTTCAAAAGCCAGTGTCAAAATCTCTTAAACTGAGTCATCCCCGGAATCAAATCTATGACATACGGAGGAAATTACATATTAGTTATAAGCCCTATAAAAAAATCCAAGAGTCCGCTTTGCAGAAAGAGTTAATAATTCAAAGTTCAGACCTCTCTGTAAAGAGACAAATGGCGGACATTGAAAGACAGGAACAGGTGATGTCTCAAAATGATTTATCTAAGTCTTCAATTTACAGCTCATTATCGGAGCTGCTCAAACAATCATTAAAAAAAGGAATGATTAACAGAGTTTTCCAGGACATCTTTGACAAAGAAATAAGATTTGGTTTAGGAATTGACTGAAAATAAAATTATATGTTGTGTAAAAATATTATACAATATATTATTCAGTTATTTGTAATTATTTTATAAATATAATTCTGTAGTTCTACAGTTTTTGTATATATATATATATATACATATATATATATATTCATACAGTATATAGTATACTTGTATAAGTAGAAATTGTATAACTGTATATCTATATCTATAGTGATATAATTAAAATAAATTACAGAAAATATTTAGAATTACATTAAAGCCGATACATATATGTATAAGACATTGCAATTGTTTTGTTTCTGAATGAATATATTAACCTTATCTTTTATTTATCCTTAGAATTTTCACTTCAAAGTAGGATTTAAATCGGGAAAAACTCTCTTACATGGATTTATTCCTTTATTTACACAGGAATTTGTAATATCTGCATGTTTTTATAAATTTAACACTTAAAAGGAAATAATATATAACTAACTGAATTTAAATTTAGTTTTTGTGTGTTGCTAACATTTTGAAGTTATTTATTTGCATGGCAATATGTTCTTACTGCATGACAGTCACACATGTGACATTCAAACTGTTCTAATTATAAGGCTACCATATACCCCTATTTCAGTGGTTGCAACTTAAAGCTCTTGTAGCCTCTGTGAGCTCGGCCTTTGCAAGTCAAAGAATTTTTCTTTAGGCCTCTTAAGTTCTAGGGTTCAATTTCAGTTGCAAACCCTTGCACCAAAAATAGATACAGCTCATAACCAAATTTTCTTATGAGTCCTTTTATCTATAGAATGGTTCACAAAGTTTGTTATGTGTATTTGGGGAATATTCAAAGAAATATTAAAATATTAAATTTAATAGTTTACAATGCGCATTGATAATTAAGATACAATTATTTGGGTTAATATTCCTACCTTTTTGTATGAGGAACTTGTGGTGTGAACTTATCCGTGTCACAGTCTGAGTGACAGATGACAGATGCGTGTATGAGCAGCTGCTAAGAGTGAATATAATCTAAGAGTATGTGATGTATGAAAGGAGAGGTTTCACAATTCATGGTATGTTAAGAGAAAACCAAAAACCTTGTTTTTAAAAAAAAAATAATACAAATCAGTTCAATTAGAATATTAAGATACATAATGAATATTATCTACTCAACATATATTTCTTTAGTAATTATTATTTTTTAGTTAATAGTAGATAAGTGTAATCACACATCAAAATGGTTTATCAAGAAAATTTACATTTAGATTATTTTTTTTTCCTTTTTCCCAAAGGATAATTTTATGATATTCAATGTTATTTTTATTTTTAATGGTTACATAGATGGTACACATCTTTAGACAAATATATGGTATAAAGCTAAAACAGAAGTTACATAAATAATTTATAAAACAATTATTTTTTTTCATTTTGGTTTTGATAAATCAATTATTTCATAAAATAATATTTTTTTTCCGGTATTAAGGGGGAAATGTGTTTTAGATTTTGAATACATCATCACATTTCATCAATACCTCTTCTTCACACATTTTAAAGACTACAATGGTATAACTACTAGAGATAATAACATTAAGTATTATAAAGAGTCATTTCTTTACACTAAGAAGGGGATTACATGCAAAGTTGCATAATATGAAAATTTTGGTAACACAAGGTCATGACAAATATGAAATCTTAAGGGTATGTGTTACTGAGAACATAACTACTCAGCATTTGTCATAAACATATAAAGGCCTTATTTTTATTCTTATTTTTATTTTTATTCTTATTTTTGTTTTTATTCTTATTTTTCATTTTTTAATTTTTATTCTTCCTTTATCTCTATTTTTGATTCTTAATTTTTATTTTTTATCTCAATCAATCAAGAAACATCAATATTTAATAAAGTAATGTCTAGTACAAGAATATTGCTTCATTAAATATAGTGAAGATATCGGTTCATTAAAAAAAAATGTTCTAATTCTGAGTAAATACAATAATTCATTCATTCATTCATTCATTCATATTCACATTTTGGATCATGGCTATACATTCTTACCTATTATTGGTCTAATAAATATATTCCATTAATAAAGTTTTAGTAATAAAGATGGAAACACTTGTTACATGAAAAACACACTGACACCTATGGGTTGAAAGGTAATTACACCTATGACATAAAAATGTTCTATCTCATGAAGAATTATGGTAAATAATGCATTATCATTTATGATTGTTTCACGTACAAACATGAATTCCATATTACTACTCTGATAATAATTCTATGGATATTACTGATTGCTATGGTACGCTGTGATATTATAGGTTAGGAAAATTACCAGATTTGGTATAGAATAGGGAATGAAGACTTCAAGCAAGATATTGGAATTACGTTAATAAAGACTTTTCATATTTCTAAATTCAAGTAAATTTAAAAAGTTGCAAGAAGAAAAAGCTGAAGTTCCAGAAGGTAACAAGGCTATATGATGTCTGAGTAATAATAGACTGTGTCAATTACAATTCATTTCATCACTGACAGCCACAATCGCAGTATTCACCACTGACAGCCACGACTGCAGTATTCATCACTGACAACAACTGCAGTATCCACCACTGACAGCCACGATCGCAGTATCTAAACTGACAGACACAATGGCAGAGGACGATGATCCTATGATGCTATATGAACTGTGTTATCACGCTTTTATCACGCTCCAGTGGTTTCCTATCACCTATGAAGCTTCAATGAAAGCTGGTGAACAATAAGTTGTCAGGAAACTACAACCCTGACATGAGTCCTGTGCATTAGGACTAAGGACTGGTTATGGTGCTATCTTTAGCAAGGAAGAGTCATTTTAACCTTGCTTTGCTGACCAAAGATGTCACACCTGTTCCAAGACCATTGCGGATGGCATGGAGGATTCCAGAAATATCCAAGGCGAGCCAATGTAAGTCCAGGTCTTTTAAGGTGACATGCTCAGATATTAAAGCTTCATTTCATCAATGGACTTTGTTTTCTTATCAACATTTGAATTTATGGACTTTGATTGACACATGACACACGGCCTCCACAATATCTACATGTTATTTCAAAGGAATTATCGTATAAAGACTGTGTTTTCAAAGAATCAAGAACAAGACGTCAACATGAAGACCAGATGACATCAGATGATGATGACTGGACCCGAGATGCTTCGATTTAGGTTTAGGAAAGTATAATATATATTTTATATGAATATTAGTCACGGCTTACCATAACATGAATTCACATCATTATGTGCATATAACAATAATCTGATATTATTATGATTATTATTATGGAAATTAAATTATTTTTGCCAAA
>JARQOD010013777.1:0-13866 GCA_033576555.1 Oophaga sylvatica
GGCAGAAGCCCCCGGAGGGGACCCTGAAGGCCCCCACGGAAGTGCAGGACAAAATGCAAAAATATAGCACAAACACAAAAGAAGAAAATTTGACCCGACATGAAATGACACTTGGTGTACATAGGGTTAACCATGTCTTTTCATGTCCTTTGCTATCTGATTTGCACAAACAATTAAATCAGTCTATGTTTGCAAAATTTCACACCTGTAGGGGTTAATTAAAGGTGTAAATTCGTTGTAAAAAAAACGGACTTTTTTGCTACGAATTTACACTTTAATTAACCCCTACAGGTGTGAAATTTTGCACACATAGACTGATTTAATTGTTTGTGCAAATCAGATAGCAAAGGACATGGTTAACCCTATGTACACCAAGTGTCATTTCATGTCGGGTTCTGCATTTTCACAAAAGCCGGCAATTGAATTAGCGGCTATTATACTATGTAGAAGTGTATGAACTATAAATATATATATATATATATATATGTGTCACAAACTCAATGACATGTATATATATATATGAGGTGTAAAATTGCTGAAAAAAAATGCGTGGGCTCCCGCCCTATTTTCACAACCAGACAGACAAAGCCAGTGAGTGGGGGCAGATAATAATAGCCCAGAGAGGGACCATTATTTTTGGCCCTCCCCGGCTACTAACATCTGCCCCCAGACACCCCAGAAAGGGCAAATCTCTAATTAGATTTGCCCTTTCTGGCACTTTGCCCGTCTATTCCCATTGCCCTGTAGCGGTGGTGAATGGGTTAATAAGGGGTTAAAATGACCTTGCAATTGAAAGGTCACTTTAAGCCAGGTTAATAATTGAGAGCTGTCAATTAGACAACTATCAATTATTAATCCTATTGTATGAAAGAAAAATCAAACACACACACTTTAATAAAAAAGAAGTTTAATGAAATAATCACACAGTTTTTGACCATATTTTATTTACCTGCTAAAACCATTTCCTGTAATAAAAATAAAATAATAAAGCAAAATTATTCTTACCAATCCGATGCACAGTCAGGTCCCACGGTGTAATCCTTCAGAAAGGGTTAATGTTTACTGCAGGGACCGCAGCTAATGCTGCAGCCTCACAGTAAACCCCCAAATGAATGAGTTACTCTCCTGGCTGACAGGAGAGGAAGTGGAAAGCTTAATTGATTGCTTTCCACTTTCACTTCAGGTCAGCCAGGGACACCATCAGTGACGTCAGAGGGAACTGATTAACAAAAATAGGGGTTCCCTTCGAAAAAAAAATGGCGTGGGGTCCCCCCTATTTTTGTTAACCAGCCAGATGAAGCAGACCGCTGAGGCCTGGATTTTCAGGCTGTTAAGGAGCCAAGATCCATGGACCTTGCCAGCCTGATAATACCAGGCCACAGCAGTCTGCATATCTTGGCTGATTAACAAAAATAGGGGATCCCCTCGAAAAAAAAATGGCGTGGGGTCCCCCCTATTTTTGTTAACCAGCCAGATGAAGCAGACCGCTGAGGCCTGGATTTTCAGGCTGTTAAGGAGCCAAGATCCATGGACCTTGCCAGCCTGATAATACCAGGCCACAGCAGTCTGCATATCTTGGCTGATTAACAAAAATAGGGGATCCCCTCGAAAAAAAAAATGGCGTGGGGTCCCCCCTATTTTTGTTAACCAGCCAGATGAAGCAGACCGCTGAGGCCTGGTTTTTCAGGCTGGTAAGGATCCAATATCCATGGACCTTGCAAGCCTGATAATACCAGGCCACAGCAGTCTGCTTAGCTTGGCTGGTTAACAAAAATAGGGGATCCCCTCGAAAAAAAAACGGCGTGGGGATCCCCCCTATTTTTGTTAACCAGCCAAGTAAAATGCAGACTGCTGCGGCCTGGTATTAAAAGACTGTCAAGGCCCATGGATTTTGGCCCTCAACAGCCTGATAATACCAGGCTACAGCAGCCCCACATTTGGCGCATCAAAAGATGTGCCAATTGTGGCACTTTACCCGGCTCTTCCCACTTGCCCTGTAGCGGTGGCAAGCGGGGTAATAAGGGGTTATTGTCACCGTTGATTGCACGGTGACAATAAGCCCGGTTAATAATGGAGAGGTGTCAATAAGACACCGATCCATTATTAATCCCAAAGTTTTTAAATGTTTAAAAAAAAGACACAGCAAGAAAAAAGTATTTTAATGAAATAAAAGAGACAACACAGTTTTCATTTTTTTATTACTCTCTCATTCCTGCGACGCCATCGATCTCCTGTAAAAAAATAAAAAAAACAAACCAACAGTATACCACCTGTCCGACGCAGTCCATAGTAACGATTGTCCCACGACGATCCAGCTCTGCTACATCGGAATGACAGGCAGAGCCTGACATCCCGGCGCAGCACAGCTGCTTACCAGCTTCCCCGGCGGTGACGTCATCGGACTGCTTTACGGCCGCGATTACCCAGCAGTCACTGCAGTTATCGCGAGATACTGCATGTGACCGCCGGGAAGAAGAGGATGGCGGCCATTAAGCAGCCCGGGATGTGACCGCCGGAGATCTTCTGCCGGGTAAGTGCCGCTGACTCCTGACAGACCCGACCGACGGACACTGACAGTGACAGTGACAATTCCGATTCCGGTATCCGATATAACGAAAATATCGGTACTCGGAATCGGAATTCCGATACAGCCAATATTGGCCGATACCCGATACTTGCGGTATCGGAATGCTCAACCCTATTCAAGAGACGAAAATCAATACACGGCCTTAATGAACCATCCTTTTTGGCCACAAAGAAAAAACCGGCACCTAAGGGTGAAGAGGATGGTCTGATATGACCCTTCTCCAATGATTCCTTGATATAAGACCGCATAGCGTCATGTTCAGGTACAGACAAGTTAAAAAGGCGACCTTTAGGGAATTTACTACCCGGCACTAATTCAATAGCGCAGTCATAGCTCCTATGGGGAGGCAAGGATGCAGATTTACTTTCGCTAAACACATCAGTAAAATCAATCAAAAGTCAGGAACATCCTGAGCCTGGGGGGAGGCAGAAAAAACAGGAGTGTTGGTATTAACACATTGGCAGCCCCAACTGGTTACAGACACAGATTTCCAATCCAAAACAGGATTATGAGACTGTAACCAAGGAAAACCCAGCACGATAATGTCATGCAGATTATACAGAACCAAAAATTTGCAGCACTCCTGGTGATCAGGTTCAACCCTCATTATCACCTGAGTAGAAAACTGGGGTTTATTCTCAGCCAAAGGGGTAGAATCGATCCCCAGTAGGGGAATAGACTTCTGTAGGGGTATCAAGGGAAATCCACAACGTTTAGCAAAATCATAATCCATCAGGTTAATAGCTGCTCCAGAATCAACGAAAGCCTGAGCAGAAAATGAGGACAGAGAGCATATCAGAGTGACAGTTAATAAAAACTTAGTCTGAACACTACCCAAGACAACTGAGCGTGCAAAACGTCTTCCCCGCTTAGGGCAGACTGAAATAGCATGAGAGGCATCACTACAGTAGAAACATAACCCATTGCGCTTTCGAAACTCATGACTCTGTGCCCCAGACACCACTCTTATCACACTGCATGGGTTCAGAAGCTGGTTCACAAGGCAACACTATTCCACGCATACTTCTCCACTCACGCAAACGTCTGTCAATTTGAATCGCTAATGACATAGAATCATTGAGACCAGAGGGAACAGGGAATCCCACCATAACATCCTTTACATTCTCTGACAGACCCTTCCGGAAAGGGCTGCCAAAGCGTCGTCATTCCATTTGGTCAGGACTGCCCACCTACGGAATCTCTGACAGTATAACTCAGCGTCATCAAGCCCCTGATTTAATGCCAACAAGGCTTTTTCAGCTTGATCAGTGACATTAGGCTCATCGTACAATAACCCCAAGGCCTGAAAAAACGCATCAACATCACTCAAAACAGGATCCCCAGGTATCAGGGAAAAAGCCCAAACCTGAGGATCGCCGCGCAGGAGAGAGATGATAATTTGAACCTGCTGTACTGCGTTCCCTGAGGACTTAGATTTTAAGGCAAAAAACAATTTACAATTATTTTTGAAATTCTGTAACTTAGCTCGATCCCCTAAAAACAAATCTGGCATGGGAATCCTAGGTTCCACAACAGGCAACCCAGCAAGATAGATAGCAATACTCCGAACCTCAGTGGCAAGCTGATCCACACGGCCAGACAACTGTGCAAACTCCATTGAGAGAAAAGATCCTCCCCAGCACCCAGAGATACAGAGGGAAAAAAAAAAAATATGCAACAAACAGAAAAATATCTCTGACAACTCTTACAACCTTTTTTCTTTCACAATATTTTTTCCCTTCTGTGAGTACCATACAATTTTCAATTTTTAGGCCAGTGATACTGTTATGTTTCGGTAGCTGAGGAGTGCAGGTAAAAAAGGCAATACACCAGAGCAGTTGGAATCTATGAGATTGCAGTACCCTGACTAACCACCACAACTAGAGGCAGCCGTGGAGCGTTCCTACGTTGGTCCTAGACGCCTCGTCACAGCCTGAGAAACTAACTACACCTAAAGATAGAAATAGGAAAGCTATCTGCCCCGGAGCAGAACCCCAAAGATAATAGAAAGCCCCCAAACATGTAATGGCGGTTAGACAAGATGAAATACTGACACAGAAAGAAAATAGTATGAGCAAACGCTGGGGCCCAAACTAACTAAATAGAAAAGGATAGGAAGGGTACTTACTGCAATCCCAGAAAACCCTGAAAGGCACCAACTCTACTAATTTCAAAAACACCTGAGATCACACGACCTCTTCCACCTAAATTAGTTCTCTGGTGTAACAAAATCAAAACAGCAGCCACTGAAAAAACTGGAAAAAGCAAAAGTACAAACATCAGTGGCTGAACAAAACTGAGAGGGCAGAAGCCCCCGGAGGGGACCCTGAAGGCCCCCACAGAAGTGCAGGACAAAATGCAAAAATATAGCACAAACACAAAAGAAGAAAATGTCTTATCTGTTAGCAGGAGATGCAGACACGACACAGCAGGCTACAAGGGAAACGGGAATAAAGGATCCAGACCAGAACAATTGATCACCGGCAACCCTGATGGGAAGGTGACTCCCTTATATAAGACCAATCAGTAACACCTGATTCCCAGTCCTCACAATCTTCACTGGACAGACTAGCACCGCTTGTAACCACCAGAGGGAGCCTCTGCTCAGAACTCATCTCAAACCCATTCACAACAGAGTCGCTTCGCTCGGTTGTGGCGGCCCTGTCGCAGAACGACTTTTTGGTGTCAGTCGACATTCGCGACGCTTACTTGCATGTTCCTGTCGGAAGGGCCCACCAAAGCTTCCTTCGTTTTGCCATAGGTCAGGACCATTACCAGTTTGTGGCCCTGCCATTCGGGTTGGCCTCAGCACCCAGAGTCTTTACAAAAATTCTGGCACCTCTCATGGCGATCCTTCGAAGACAGGGGGTTACGATTCTTCCTACCTGGACGACCTTTTGATTGTGGTGTCCTCAGAGGAGGAGGTGGTGACGGCTCGCAATCTATCCCTTCAGCTCCTGGAGGACTTCGGGTGGCTGGTCAATTGGGAGAAGTCGTCTCTGGAACCGTCGCAGTCAATCCTGTTTTTGGGGATGCATTTCGACACGGTACGAGCAGTGGTGTCTCTGCCTCCAGACAAGCAAGCAACTCTTCTTCGACATGTACAGGTTATGAAGTCTTCGACAGCAATGTCCCTTCGAAGGTGTATGCGCCTTCTGGGGTTGATGGTGGCGTCGATGGAGGCACTTCCGTTTGCCCAATTTCATTCCAGGGCTCTCCAAATGCTCATTTTGAACCGTTGGGATCGATCGCAGGCTTCGCTGGATGGCAGTGTCATCATCTCCCACAGGGTGCGAGAGTCTCTAGGATGGTGGTTACGTCCGGAAGCGTTATCCCTGGGGAAGTCTTTCCTCCCTCCGAGGTGGTCGGTCATAACCACCGATGCCAGCCTGACGGGCTGGGGGGGGGTCTGGAACGATCTCTGGATTCAGGGAGTATGGTCGTCGGAAGAGTCTGTCCTGCCGATCAACATCCTGGAATTGAGGGCAATTTTTCTTTGCCTCCAACACTGGACGGTCCCTTTAAGCGGTCTACCAGTCCGAGTGCAGACAGACAACGCGACGGCGGTCGCGTATATCAACCATCAAGGTGGGACGAGGAGTTTCAGACTCATGATGGAGGTGTCTCGGATTCTGGTATGGGCCGAGGCCAGGGTGCCAGCCATCTCTGCGATTCACATTCCGGGAGTTCAGAATATCACGGCGGACTTTCTCAGTCACGAAAAGATGGATCCCGGAGAATGGAGTCTTCATCCGGAAATTTTTGCACTGCTGTGCTCCCGTTGGGGAACTCCCCAAGTGGATTTGATGGCATCCAGGTTCAATGCCAAGTTACCGACATTCATGTCCAGGTACAAGGACTTGAAGGCTGTGGCGGTGGATGCTCTGGTGACTTCGTGGGACCAATTCGAGCTAATCTATGTGTTCCCTCCGATATCCTTACTTACTCTGGTGTTGCGTCGGATCAGACTGGAGAGAGTCTCGGCTATGTTGGTAGCCCCGGATTGGCCAAGGAGGACGTGGTTCTCGACGCTGGTGTCGCTTCTGGCAGCGCCTCCTCTTCCACTCCCTCTTCGCCCGGACCTGTTAACCCAAGGGCCCGTTCGTCATCCGGACCTGAAGTCTCTGCGTTTGACGGCGTGGCTCTTGAGACCGAAATCTTGACCCGTCAAGGTTTTTCAGCCGAAGTCATTGCCACTCTGCGAGCTGCCAGAGGTCCGGCTACTACCAGGATTTATCACAAGACTTGGGAGGCCTTCTTTTCGTGGTGTTCAGGTTCTTCAAGGAACCCGAGGATTTTTTCCATCCCCAATTTGTTGGCTTTTTTGCAGTACGGGCTGGACAAGGGTTTGGCAGTTAGCACTCTGAAGGGTCAGGTTTCTGCTCTGTCCTTGCTGTTTCGGAAGGCTATCGCCTCGCGGAAGGCGCTTGTGTCTCCTTGGCGGCTCAATCTTGTTTTGGAGGCTCTCCAACATGGGCCTTTTGAGCCTATGGACTCTGTTAATCTTTCCTTTCTCTCTTGGAAGGTTGCCTTCCTAGTGGCGGTCACTTCTTTGAGAAGGGTTTCTGAGTTGGCGGCTCTTTCTTGCTCGCCTCCTTTTCTGGAATTTCACCCGGATCGTGTAGTGCTTCGCACACGGGGCGACTTTCTACCTAAGGTGGTGTCACAGTTTCATGCTAACCAGGATATTGTGTTGCCCTCGCTCTGTCCGGAGCCGAGGAATGCGAAGGAACGGGCCTTGCACACATTGGATTTAGTGCGGGCTTTGAAGTTCTATTTGTCTATTACCCAAAGTTTTCGGAAGTCGGATTCTCTGTTTGTGATTCCAGCAGGTCGTCGACGTGGTCAACGAGCTTCCAAGGACTCTATAGCTCGTTGGATTCGGTCGGCCATTTTAGAGGCTTACCGACTTAAGGGCGAACCTTGCCCGATTAAGATTCGAGCTCACTCCACGAGGGCTGTGGGTTCATCGTGGGCCTTTCATCAAGGGGCCTCGGCAGCTCAGCTCTGCCGGGCGGCGACCTGGCGCTCTGTCCACACGTTTACAAAATTTTATAAGGTGGACGTTAGTGCTTCCGCTGATGCGGCCTTGGGACGAAGGGTCCTGCAGGCGGCTGTAGTTTAAAGTTCTTGTGAACTTATTTTTAGCTCCGGTTGCGCTTTTTATTTAAGTTGTTGGGAATCTGCCTCTGTTGGTTTTTTGCCCACCCTTAATTTTTGGACTGCTTTGGGACGTCCCACTAGTAATGACTGTGTCTCCCTTCCTTCCACCTGCTGCTGAAAGACGGATTTTGGTAAGACCTTACCTGTAAAATCCTTTTCAGCGAAGGAAGGGAGACACAGCTCCCTCCCATGGCAGAAGTGTTAGTTGTGTTTTCAGATGCGGCGTGACCCTTCTCTGATAGCGATTATCTGGGCTGAGGTCGGCGCGCTAAGGCTCTGTTTCCAGCATTGCCAGCTCATCGCAGTGGTCAGGTTCAGTGAGTAGTACCTGGGACTGTGTGGTTTTTTCTGTTATATGCATAACCTGTCTTTTGTTTTTTTTCTCTGAAGCCTTTTTCAGAAGGGGTTATGTTGCTCCGCTGGTGATATTTGCTCTTCCTTAGCTTGTGTACGGACTGGAGAGCTGGAGTAGGAGGAGCCCAAGCTGGAGGGGCCGGTCAACACTCTTTTTAATCTGAGGTGTTCTATCCTGTGTGGGCTCCGCCTACCACTAGTAATGGCTGTGTCTCCCTTTCTTCCTTCGCTGAAAAGGATTTTACAGGTAAGGTCTTACCAAAATCCGTCTTTTTCTCACTTCATCAACTTAGACTATTTAGTGTTGATGCATCACACGCAAACCTGATTACAAAAATATTTAAACATAGGTTGTAATGTAACAAAATAGGTAAAAAGACAAGGGCAGTGCATACTTTCGCAAGCCACTGCAGACTGGGTAGTCAACACGATGAAATCGTCTGATCCCGTACCAGCTCCTTGTCTTCCTAGGTATGCTGTTCCATACTGCTTACGCCAGAGTTCTTCTTCCAGAGGAGAAGATCTTGGCACTTCGCCTGGTGATTCGTTCTCTAAGATATCCATCCTCGCGCTCTCTTCCACTCTGCATGAAAGTTCTAGGGAAGATGAGTGCCGCAATGGAAACTGTCCCTTTCGCACAGTTCCATAACCGTCCCTCCCAACGGTCAGCTTGGGACAAAAGGATCTCTTCCCTGGATCACCCCAAATTTTCTTCCTCTCAGAATCAGTCAGTCATTGGCATGGTGGAGTCTCTACTCCTCCATTCTGTGCAGGAGATCATTCCTCTCTCTCCACTGGCAAGTTGTCAAGACGGACGCCAGTCTCCTCGGATGGGGGGGGCGACCTTCCTTCGACACACAATGCAGTGTCGCTGGAACTAATGGGAAACCTCTCTTCCCATCAACCTTCTGGAAATCTGCACCATGTTTCTCTTCTCCACAGGGAGGACCTTTTAGCGGGCCAACCAGTTCACATTCAATCTGACAATGCCACTGCTGTGGCATACATAACCAGTGCGAGACACACAGCGAGTCCGTCATGTAAGAGATCTCACAGATTCTGGCTTGGTCGAGCGGCATGTGCCAGCAATATCAGCAGTTCACATTCCAGGCGTCGACAACTGGGCCTTTCTAAGTCGTCATGGCTTTTTCTTAGGCAAGTGGTCCCTCAATCCCTCTGTGTTCTAACAGATCTGTCAGGTGGGTCACTTCCGACGTCTATCCGATGGCGTCTTGGATGAATCATAAAGTCCCTTGTTTCGTAGCCAGGTCTCGCCACTCCCCCCTGGTCATTCCATGGTCTCAGTTTCAACTTCCGTACCTGTTTCCACCTCTTCCACCTGGTCCCAGACTCGTCAAGGCGGAAGGAGTTCCAATCAACTTGGTAGCTATTGACTGGCACAGAAGAGCCTGGTAAGCAGAGTCAGTCAACCTACTCGCAGATGTACCCTGGAAACTCCCAGACTGACCAGACCTACTCTTTCAGGATCTCCTCTTCCACCAAAGTTCTCAGTCTATCAATTTAATGGCATGGCTGTTAAAGCCGCAGTCCTGAGGGAGGCAGGCTTCTCATCCCAAGTCATACAGACCATGATTGGGGCAAGGAAACCCTCATCGTCATGCATTTATCATCAGACCTGGAAAGTTTTCTTTCGCTGGTGTAAAGGCAGCCACACAGCTCCCATGTCTTTTTCCCTTCCTTCCATCTTGGTATTCTTACAATCAGGACTAGAGTCCTGTTTGTCTCCTAGTACCCTCAAGGTTCCCTCGCACTCAATTCTGTTTCAAGACAAATTGGCCTCGTCCCAGGTCAAGACCTTCCTTCAAGGAGTTGCTCTCCCACCGCCACCATATCGACCCCTGTGGACCCGTGGGACCTTAACCTAGTTTAGAGTGTTCTTCAGGGACCCTCTCCTTCAAATCCATTCAGAACATTGCCTCTACCCCTTATCTCCTGGAAGGTGGCCTTTTCGGTTGCCATCATTTTCACCTGACGAATCTCAGAATTACAGCTCTCCTTTCCTCGTCCTCCACCAGGAAAATGTGGTCCAACAACCAGTTCCTTCATTCCTTTTTAAGATAGTCTCCCTGTTTCATATCAACAAGGATATTGTCCTTCCTTCTGCCCGTTCCCTATCCATCCCGTAGAAAGGTCTCTCCTCAATCTGGTCCAAGTCAGAACCTCACTTGTCTAGCGCTCAAGAACTGCATCCTTCAGACGTTCAGATGCCTTGTTTCTGAGGGTTGTCGTAAGGGTCTCCATGTCTACTGTCACACGCTGGATCCACTCTGCTATACTGGAGGCTTTTAGAGTTAAAAATAGACCAACCCCTCCGGGAGTGAGGGCTCGCTCCACCCGTGCGGTGGGGACATCCTGGGCCGCTCGCCACCAGGTCTTTGCAACCCAGATTTGCAAGGCCGTTATCTGCTCATAACTTCATACATTCGCAAGATTTTTCAGGGTACAGATCTACGCTTCAGCTAATGCTGGCCTAGG
This sequence comes from Oophaga sylvatica, assembly GCA_033576555.1. Taxonomy (NCBI): domain Eukaryota; kingdom Metazoa; phylum Chordata; class Amphibia; order Anura; family Dendrobatidae; genus Oophaga; species Oophaga sylvatica. The sequence goes on from JARQOD010013777.1 coordinate 10,601, forward strand.
CGGAAGATGCTGCAAGCGGCGGTAGTCCGTTGCCCCTCCTGATTTCAGCATAATAGTCTGTTTCCTCCCTTGGGACTGCTTTAGGATGTCCCATGATTATTTGTGTCCCCCAATGAAGCGATGAAGAGATGATTTTTGGTACTCACCCTAAAATCTTTTTCTGGGAGCCTTCATTGGGGACACAGCACCCTCCCTGGTTTGTGCCTATTTTGGGCCTGAGTGCCTCTGTTAGGCCTGTGTAAAGTTTTTTGTTGTTGCTCCTCCTCCTGCTTTTTTACTAACTGACAAGCTTTGCGCCAGTCTGTGGGTGTATACTGAGGGGGAGCAAATTCTTTTTTGCCTAGTGTCATCCTCCTAGTGACAGCAGCATAGACCCATGGTTTTCTGTGTCCCCCAATGAAGGCTCCAAGAAAGAGATTTTACGGTGAGTACCAAAAATCCTTCTTTATAATGTGTTTTTGATGCTGTTCGTTCGTATGTCATGCTTTAAGTAAAACTGCTTTGTTTTTTTGAAACTTCCTGGTATTTGGCTATGTCAAAACTTTGATATACTCAGGTGCGGATTACATGCATTTTTGATACGTTTCTTCCTCGAAAATGCACTAAAAATTTGTGCGCATTTTTTTTACCTGCACATTTTTCACATTTAATGCTAGTCTATGTGGAAAATTCACACAGAAAACTCAGCGTACCCACAAGAGAAATTGACATGTTGCAGATTTAAAACACACCCACATCGCAGGTCCGTTTACACGGAAAAAAAAAAAAAAAAAAGCACAGTGGGCATGAAATTTTTATAGATCCCATCCACTTTACTGGTACTGTAAGACGTCGTGTTTTTCATGCAGTAAAAATACACTGTCAAAAACGCACCAAAAGCTCATTGTGGGAACGTAGCCTAAGGGTATAATTTTGATTAAACTGGTTTCGTGCAATCTACTCTCTTCACTCAATTTTCCATTTTATTGGATCCCCTATTGAAGATTTACAATGAGAAACTATCATGGAGGAACAGAATTTAAAAAATTGCAGTGGTAAAATACCTTGAACCTGATCTGAATCTCAAGAATTAACCATGAATATATGCTAATGATGACCAACACCTTGAAGGATATTGTTCATTTTAAGATGGCCATACACGTTAGATGTTTGTCAGCAGAACAGTGCTGGTCGTTCAGCAGACAGCCATATCGGCCGACTCTCACATATGCAAGTGTTAGTTCGACTGAGCGCTCCTCTGTTCTCAATGGAAATATGTCTGACTACAGCTCATCTCCGGAAGAACCAAGGGATCAGCAGTCTGAAATCAGACATTCACGATTTGATCTATTTTCCACTATGATCAGTTGCATGGGGCCTCCATACACATTAGATGAACCCATCGATATTGGCTGCCTCGGCCGACAGTAGTCTAATGTATATGGGGACCTACAGGGTAAAGGGGAAGTAGGTCGGGTGGTTGCAGCAGCGCTGGTGGTAGTGAGATGGCAGCGAGGTTATTGCAGGCTGTATGCTTTCCTGAAGAAATTAGTTTTCATTTGCGCCTGAAGGTACCAAGCGTGGGAGACTATTGGAGTTGTTGAGGCACTGAATTCCAGAGGATGAGGATGCTTGGGAAAAATCTTGAAAGTGGTTGAGTGAGGAACATACGAGGTCTTGTGAGGACCGGAGATTACATGTGGGGGAAGTATTGAGAGATCAGTTTGAAGATGTATGACCGATTATGGACAGCTTTCTAAGTCAAAGTCATTGTTAATTGAAACTAGATTTGCCAGAAAATTGGAAGCCAGTGAAGGGCTTGGCATATAAGTAGTGCTGCATTAATCGGACAGCTGCTTTACAGGGGTGGTCCACTACTAGTACAGCTCCTTCTCAATCTGAATGTTTGCCCTGTTAAAATAAAGACACTTATACTCATACTCCTCTTCCGTGCCAGCGCCTTTCCGGGGCTCACTCTTGGTTGTTGCATCATGTAGACCGACCCTGCACTCAACCACCGCTGGCGTCACTATCCCTGCATTCAGATGTACAGTCATGGCCAAAAGTTTTGAGAATGACACAAATATTATAATTTCACATGATCTGCTGCCCTCTGGTTTTTATGTGTGTTTGACAGATGTTTTTATCACAGACAGAAATATAATTGCAAACATATGAGCAACAAAAGCTTATATTGACAGTTAGAATGAGTTAATGCAGCAAGTCAATATTTGCAGTGTTGACCCTTCTTCTTCAGGACCTCTGCAATTCTCCCTGGCATGCTCACAATCAACTTCTGGACCAAATCCTGACTGATAGCAGTCCATTCTTGCACAATCAATGCTTTCATTTTGTCAGAATTTTTAGGTTTTTGTTTGTCCACCCGTCTCTTGATGATTGACCACAAGTTCTCAATGGGATTAAGATCTGGGGAGTTTCCAGGCCATGGACCCAAAATCTCTATGTTTTGTTCCCTGAGCCATTTAGTTATCACCTTTGCTTTATGGCAAGGTGCTCCATCATGCTGGAAAAGGCATTGTTGATCGCCAAACTGCTCTTGGAGGGTTGGGAGAAGTTGCTCTTGCAGGACATTCTGGTACCATTCTTTATTCATGGCTGTGTTTTTAGGCAAGACTGTGAGAGAGCCGATTCCCTTGGCTGAGAAGCAACCCCACACATGAATGGTTTCAGGATGCTTAACAGTTGGCATGAGACAAGACTGGTGGTAGCGCTCACCTTGTCTTCTCCGAATGAGGCGTTTTCCTGATGTCCCAAACAATCGAAAAGGGGATTCATCAGAGAAAATAACTTTACCCCAATCCTTAGCAGTCCACTGCCTGTACCTTTTGCAGAATATCAGTCTGTCCATGATGTTTTTTCTGGAGAGAAGTGGCTTCTTTGCTGCCCTCCTTGAGACCAGGCCTTGCTCCAAGAGTCTCCGCCTCACAGTTCGTGCAGATGCACTCACATCTGCCTGCTGCCATTCCTGAGCAAGCTCTGCACTGCTGGTAGCCCGATCCCGCTGCTGAAACACTTTTAAGAGACGGTCCTGGGCAGGGTGGATTTGATTTAAATCAAACTGATTTAAATCACGATTTAAATCACGATTTAAATCACTAGTCAGTAAGGCTTGATTTAAATCAGTGATTTAAATCAAAGTTTCTACCAGACCGGTATATCTAATTTCATCATGTGCGATACGCCCCAGACCGGTGTATCTAATTTCATAATGCGCGATATGCCCCAGACCGGTGTATCTAATCCCATAATGCGATACACTACACTCA
>JARQOD010013778.1:0-13860 GCA_033576555.1 Oophaga sylvatica
ACAATCTATGGATCATCTATGGGGGCACAATCTATGGGGCACAATCTATGGAGCATCTATGGGGGCATAATACATGGGCAGCATATAGGGCATAATCTCATTTTCCACCCTAGGCTTATACTCGAGTCAGTAAGTTTTCCCAGTTTTTTGTGGCAAAATTAGGGGGGTCGGCTTATACTCGGGTTGGCTTATACTCGAGTATATACGGTAAATCCATTTAATATAGGACACATCACATCAGAGACGTGTCACTCCAGGACAGCGAGTGGAGAGAAACAGCTAGGTACCAACCTGTCTGACAAGTGTCTTAGGCGGTTTTTAAAGTATGCAATTGTGGAAAATGAGAAAAACCAGCACCAAACTTAAAACATACCTTTTCAAGCTTACTCGGCGGACCAGCAGTGTACGGCTTGCAAAATCCGGGGTGCAACACCTGAAACGATCAGCGTCGTACAAAGTCCAGGCCAAAGATGAAAAAATAGGTGGCACTCCTTGATGAAGGAAAATAATCCTCTCTTTATTCAATGCACGTAGTACAAGGATGCAGGGGAGCAGGTGCAGCAAAGCACGACTGTTGTTTTGCGTCGATCAGATGCTTCAACGGGTCCAGGACCTTGACCCGTTGAAGCGTCCGATTGTTGCAAAATGGCTGTCGTCCAGCGATGCACCTGCTCCCCTGGGCATCATTGTACTACTTAAAGAAAAGATTATTTCACTGCATCAAAGAGTGCCACCTATTTATTCCTCTTTGGCCTGGTTTTAAAAGTATGCATTACAGAGCCAAACATACCTGAGAACATAAGTGTCTACTACGTGCTGCCCATGGATCAGGCAGCATATATCAGCTGTCAGCTTCCTTTTAAACATAAGAGAACTCAATGACAGCAGTATCTGTCTCTTGAGTAAACATGTGATCAATGCTATACCAGCTGGAAAAGAAAAAGATTAAAAAAAAAAACACCCACACACCACAGCGCTAAAGTTACCCTAAATAGGACAAGTCATATCAGAAATTACAGCGGATGATGGAAAACAGAAATCACATCTGAAGGTTGCATCCTGCCATGACAAGCTAATGTAGCTCACTCCACATATAAAATTCTAAGAAAGCAATATAACTTATTGAATACTCGTGAGCAGATATTGCAAGACAATTCACAAACTCAGCTGCACAATGGGCAGGATTTATACAATTCCTGCCTAAAATTGGGCTTCATATAGGTACATAGTTGTGCGGTATCCTTATTCAATATTGAGTTTTTTGGCATATTCTATATAAATCTACCCAAGTTTCATTAGTGAAGTGTCTAGTGGAGATAAAAAAAAAAAAAAAATAAAATTAAAAATACGGATTTTTGTGTTACTCACCGTAAAATCCTTTTCTCCGAGACGCTCATTGGGGGACACAGGACTGTGGTGTATGCTACTGCCGCTAGGAGGCTGACACTAAGTAAACATAAAAAAAGGTTAGCTCCTCCTCCGCCGTATACACCTCAGCACTGGCCGCAGGCAAACCCAGTTTAGTGCAAAAAGCAGTAGGAGGCTAAAGAATAAATTAATGTTAATACAGGTACAATATATCCAGAAGTAAATCTACTGATATAGACCCAAGCAAATAAAATTAACTTAGAAATCGAAGCCATCCGGCTAATAGGGAGGGAGCTGTGTCCCCCAATGAGCGTCTCGGAGAAAAGGATTTTACGGTGAGTAACACAAAAATCCGTATTTCTCCTTCGTCTCATTGGGGGACACAGGACTGTGGGACGTCCCAAAGCAGTCCCTTGGGTGGGAAACCGACTCCACAGTGTAATTTATAATCAAGCATTGCTTATATGTGCGCAACCGCGCCCTGAAGAATCCTTCTACCCAGACTGGCATCCGCAGAAGCCTGGGTATGGACATTATAATGCTTGGAAAAGGTATGCAGACTGGACCAGGTTGCTGCTTTACAAACCTGTTCCACTGAAGCCTGATGCCGAAGGGCTCAGGAGGCACCCACCGCTCTGGTGGAGTGAGCCTTGATCCCTGCAGGAACCACCGCGCCTCTGATGCGGTAAGCCTCCTGAATGGCTAACCGAATCCACCTAGCCAAGGTTGATTTAGAGGCAGCGAGTCCCTTCCTGCGACCTTCAGGGAGGACAAACAGCGTGTCCGTCTGTCGAAAGGACGCCGTCCGAGATACATATCTCCTGAGTGCTCTCACCAGATCCAGCGTATGGAGAGCCTTCTCCACTCGGTGCGTCGGAGCTGGGCAAAATGAGGGCAAAACAATGTCCTCATTAATATGAAATGAGGACACGACTTTAGGCAAAAAAGGTGGAGTAGGTCTGAGCACCACCTTATCCTGATGGAAAAGCAAGTACGGAGCTCGACAAGACAGTGCAGCCAGCTCCGAAACCCGCCTTATGGATGTTATGGCTACCAAAAACACCACTTTCCAGGAAAGAAACGACAGAGAAACCTCCTGCAAAGGTTCAAAAGGAGACTCTTGCAGAACTCCCAGGACTAGATTGAGGTCCCAAACCTCTAAAGGAGTCTTGTAGGGAGGAACTATATGGACAACCCCCTGAATAAAGGTCCTAACCTGAAAATTAGACGCGATCCTTCGCTGAAAAAGCACAGACAAGGCTGATATCTGCCGTCTAAGCGTACTTGGCGCTAGACCTGAATCTAGGCCTGCCTGGAGAAATGACAGAATGTTTGGAATTGAAAACCTAAGCGGGGAACAACCATGTTCCCTGCACCAAGCAAAAAAGATCTTCCAAGTACCGTGGTAGATGCGAGCCGAGACGGGCTTTCGGGCGCTAGCCATCGTCGCGGCGACCTTTTTAGAGAATCCAGCCCTGGTCAGGATCCAAGATTCAACGGCCAGGCCGTCAAACACAGGACCGCTGAGTTCTGGTGGTAAACTGGGCCTGGGAGAGAAGGTCCGCACGGTCTGGCAGTCGCCAGGGTGCGTCGGCGAGCAACTGTACCAGCTCCGCGTACCAAGAGCGACGCGGCCAATCCGGAGCGATTAATATTGCTGGAACCCCCTCTATCCTGATCTTTCTGATCACCCTTGGGAGAAGAGCTATTGGTGGAAATAAGTATGGAAGATGGAATTGATTCCACGGTAGAACCAGGGCGTCCACCGCAATTGCCTGCGGATCCCGGTACCGGGAGACGAAGTTGGGTACCTTGGCATTCATCCTGGAAGCCATCAGGTCCACATCTGGGGTTCCCCAGCGTCGACATATCTGCTGAAAAATCTCGGGATGTAGTGACCATTCCCCTGAAGCTATGCCGTGATGGCTGAGAAAATCCGCTGCCCAGTTTTCCTCGCCCGGAATGTGAACTGTTGAAATCACGGAGTGATTTACCTCTGCCCAGGACAGAATCTGTTTTACCTCGTGCATAGCCGCCCGGCTGCGGGTACCTCCCTGATGGTTTATGTATGCCACCGCCGTGGCATTGTCTGACTGAATTCGGACTGGGCGGCCTGCCAGATGCTGGTGAAAATGCCTCAGAGCCAACCAAATAGCTCGGATCTCTAAAATATTTATCGGGAGGATCGACTCCTGCTGAGACCAAGTCCCCTGGGCTGTGTGGTGACGAAACACTGCTCCCCATCCGAGCAGGCTGGCATCCGTTGTGACTACCATCCAGATATTCGGAGGAAACAAACGGCCCTGTTGAAGAGTGGAACTCCTCGTCCACCACATAAGAGTCTGTCTGACCTTCAGGGACAGACGGCACAGAAGATTGAGGGAATAAAGGCTCCCGTCCCATACCGCCAAGAGTGCATGCTGAAGGGGGCGAAGATGAAACTGGGCAAATGGAATCGCCTCGATCGTTGCCACCATCCTTCCTAGGACCCTCATGCAAAACCGGATGGTATGAGGAATCGGTTTGTGAAGGATCCGTACCTCTTGATGGAGAACTAAGGCCTTGTCCTGAGGAAGGATTATCAATCCTTGAGCGGTGTCGAAATCCATCCCTAAGAAGGTGATCTTTCGAGATGGCACGGGAGATGACTTCTTCATATTCACCAGCCACCCCAGGCGAACAAGAGTGTCTAGGGTAATGCTGACACTTTCCTCGCATGTTTGGAAAGACGGACCCTTGATGAGAAGGTCGTCTAGGTAAGGCAAGATGACTATCCCCCTGGAGTGTAGAATGGATACAACAATAGCCATGACCTTTGTGAACACTCTGGGAGCTGTGGCTAGCCCGAATGGCAAGGCAGCGAACTGAAAGTGAAGTTTGCCGATGGCAAACCGAAGAAACCTTTGATGAGGGGGAAATATGGGGATGTGAAGATAGGCATCCTGGATGTCTATTGATGCTAGAAATTCCCCTTTTTCCATGGCAGCAATGACCGAGCGGAGAGACTCCATTCGAAAATGTCGAATTTTGACGAACCGATTCAGTCTTTTTAGATCCAGAATGGGCCTTACGGTACCGTCCTTTTTGGGTACAATGAACAGATTGGAATAAAACCCCCAACCTCTTTCGACCTCTGGTACAGGTACGACAACCCCGCTGTGTCGAAGAGACTCGACCGCCTTGAATAAGGCGAGAACCCGAGACTCCTCTTGGGAAGGCGCGAGGGAAAGAAACGATTTGAGGGAAGGCTGGTAAATTCTATCTTGTACCCCGAGGTGACTAATTCTCTGACCCATTCGTCTTGAGTAATTGATAGCCAAGTGGGACGAAACCAGAGTAGACGGCCGCCTACTCTGGAAGAATCGACCGGATTCTGCCTCCAGTCATTTATCCGAAAATCTTTGGGCCTAGACCCTCTAGATTTCGGTTGTTGAGACCGCATTCTTCCCAACGGGTTGGTCTTGTAAGAGGCCTGACGATCTCTGGCCTGATTAGGTCGACCTGAGCCGCTGGAACTGGCTGTTGCAGCCCAACCTGGGTTGCGAAAAGCTCTAAAGCGAGGCTGAGGCTGTCGGCGAAAGGGCTGTTTGACCTTCTGCTGAGGCAAAAAAGAACTCTTCCCTCCTGTCGCATCAGATATAAGCTGATCCAGTTTTTCACCAAATAAATGACCGCTTTGATAAGGCAAGGACGTAAGTGACTTCTTTGAAGTCGAGTCTGCTCGCCAAGTCCTCAACCACAAGGATCTCCTAATGGCAATCGCATTAGCAGCAGCTAATGCTGCGCAATTTGCCGCATCCATAGAAGCGTTGATCAAAAAATCACCTGCGAGAGCCATCTGATTAGATATCTCCAAAACCTCAGGTGGCACTTCTACACCGTGAAGAGCTCTGTTCAGAGACTCCGACCAGGAAATCATGGCCTTAGCAACCCAAGTCGCTGCAAAGGAAGGAGAGAGAGATGACCAAGATGCTTCAAACACCGAGCGAGCCAGGCTTTCAATCAGACGATCCGTTGGATCCTTAATCGAGGAACCATCAGGAAGGGAGAGAAGCGTCTTAGATGCCAAGCGTGACACCGGAGGATCGACCACTGGGGATTCCGCCCACTTCTTAAGAAGTTCAGGAGCAAAAGGATACCTGGTATTGAGGGCCTTCTGTCCTGTAAAGCGCTTATCCGGTTTTTCTTGGTGGCGCTGCACAAGCTCCTCAAACTCAGGATGAGCACCAAAAACCTTATGGGTCTGTCTGGCTCGTTTGAAAGACACCTTATGACCAGAGGCCAAGGTGGATTCATCGTCTACCCCCAGAGATTGATTGACAGCTTCGATCAGACTGTCAATTGTCTCCTGACAACCTGGAGCTTCCAAATTGAGGGACCCTTCAGTATCGGAATCCGAATATTGATCACTTGCCTCTAAAGGTGAGGGAGAGCGAGAAGCTGAGCTGAAGGATGCCGAAGCCCTGGACGGCATAGGCGACGCAGTGTGGGTTCGCTTCCCCTGCGTCTGCCTGGTGAGAGCGCGGCCCCTGCAGGCCGGAGGTTCCTGAGACGTCGCCAAGACGGGTGAACCACTGTCCCTGCTCCTATCAGGAGCTTGAAGGGACTCGATTGCTCTTGTTAATGATGCCACAGATTGAGACAGAGACAGGGCCCATTCCGGGGGACCTGACGCACTGGGCTGGGCTATAGGTGAGGGCTCCTGAGCCCGTTCAGAGTCACAGGCTTCGCAGACCCGATTAGTCTGGGCATGCGGAAAAGGGGATTTACAGGCAATGCATGCGGTATACAGCACCGTGTGAGCCTTAGTTCTGGACATACTGTATCTGTTCAGAGCCCTGTGACGATGCGGAGGTATGGTAGCGGGGCGCAGCGAAGTGGAGCCGGGCTGGAGGTAGCAGCACTTACCCCAGTCCTGTATCCCCGGACGTCCTTAAGCAGCGTTGACAGCGCAAAAGGAAAAGAGCAAAGGCTCCAGACTTTCAAAAAGAGCGCTCCCTGTCAGGGAGGCGTGGCTCATATAGCTGATCACAGGGGCCGGGGTCGAGAGGCGCGGCCTAGCGCCGTCAGATGCCGGAGACGCCACTTACGGCCGCGGCCTAGTCTCCGGCCGAAGCCGGGGACTAAATTTCCGGCCGCGGCCTAGCGCCGGCCGAAGCCTCGGCCTAAATTTTTGGCGGTGGCCGCCCGAAAAACAGGGGGCGGGCCCGCCGGAAGTGACGCTGCCGGGGGCAGAGCACGGCCTATCTTCCGGCCGACGCCGGGAGCAAAATTAGACATGCGGCCTGGTTCCCGGCCGAAGCCGGGGACTAAATTTCAGCCCGCGGCCTAGCACCGGCCGAAGCCGGGAGCTAGATTTTTGGCGGCGGCCGCCTAGAAGCCAGGCGGACCGTCACACGCAGAGAGGGGATGGCGCTCTCCGGGGGTTTCACAGACAGCCTCGCGGACCGCTCCCACCGAATCTCGACCGCCCCAGACGCTACCTGACGTCCGACACTGTTCTCCGGAGCTTTGAAGGTGGGTTCTCCTGCTTGCAGTCTTCTACCAAAAAAAAAATGGGGAACGGTGCAGGCTCCAGCTCCATGACCTCTAATGGTGGGTCTTCCTTGCTGCAGTGGACTTGCGGCTCTCCCAGACATTAGTCCAGCGTCTCCCGTCTTTTAGAGGGGGGCTTGCAGCAAAAAAAGGAGGGACGGTGCAGGCACCCTAACTCCATCACCCCTTCAGGGGATGAGGAGAGGGACCGTCCGCCACCTTGCAGCACCGCAGTCTAGCATTGGTGGTGCAGTGGGGGCCGCACGGACTAACTCCTGCCTCTATACAGCCCAGGGCCTCAATACCTTAGGGTGGTCAGGGCTGAGTCCGGCATTTATGTCCCACGTTGTGGGAGAGGATACGTTGGAGGCTTTACTCCACGTGCTCGCCCGTTGATGGTTTGGGGAGATCGGACCCTTTCAATAGGATCCGTCGCCCCTATCTCATCTTCGTGGGAAAGAAAAAAAAAAAAAAAAAATGGTCTGGAAAAAGAACCAGATGTGTGCCTCCATCAGACACTAAGCAATAACTGGGTTTGCCTGCGGCCAGTGCTGAGGTGTATACGGCGGAGGAGGAGCTAACCTTTTTTTATGTTTACTTAGTGTCAGCCTCCTAGCGGCAGTAGCATACACCACAGTCCTGTGTCCCCCAATGAGACGAAGGAGAAATTAATCATTGCATGTGGAATTCAATGGCGCCAGTACAGGAGTGCACAGAGGCAAAGTAGAACAGTACTAGAGGAGCTGCACATGCGCTGTGCCAGCGATCTAACACGCGCATAAGCCCTTGCTTTACTTGGGGTATGCTGACACACTGCAGAAGTTTATGACCCTGGGAAACCATTCTACGGTAGATTAAACAAATTTATACACGCAAGACAGAAATTCAAACCCACCAATTATACTTATGTGATGGCCAGAGAAATTTCTGCAACAAATGTGTTGAATTAATATAACCACTGCAAAAGTGAGAACCCAATTAAGATGCCATTCATATTGTATATATGATAAACCTTCATTATGAACAAACATCCTTCCATACTTTGAACGTATGTGAAACCCCCTGTCAGAAGGGGTTTATAGAATGGTACTTTTACATGAGCAGTTTCGGGCTGGTTATGGTGACCATGGTTATTCAGTACAATGACCAGATACAGATATAGTGAAAAGATCAGAGTGGTACGAGCAGAGAGGCTGCAAACGATGGATCAAAATCTCTCTTTTTACAAACCGGTCCTTCTGACCCTTTAAAGTCTGGTATTTTGCAGCGCACAATTTTAAGCAGGCAGGCGCTCAATAATTTACAATCATCTTCCACAACATTACCTCCAGCATTTTAGGGAATTTCCACTACACCATATGGTGTGAGATTACGATACAAGGAAACGGTAGCAAAACAGGACACATTTGAATCAAATAACCGTAGAGTGAATCAAGGCCATTATTACCTTGTGCATTTATCTACCCCCCTACAAGCAAAAGACTTCTAGCGAGGTAAAGCGCTTACATATTTAAAGGGTGGAAGCTTAAATCCAATTAGTAATGACTGATCGATGGCTTTAATTTTCATTCAGGATTACAGATGCAGTCTTACCCTAGTGTGGTATAAATAATGAACCCAACAACTCCACGGTAAGCGAAAATTAAATGGCAAATCTCACAGTTACATGGCAGAGTTATTGTATCGTGGAGGCGCCCATTAATATGAGCCTTACAACACCTTCTCATTATAGCCATAATAGTCTTGAAACATACATGCGACCCTGCAAGAATTATACCATTTTTTCTCCATCTGACAAAGTGGCACGAGACCCCGGTTGTTTCGTTTTTTCTTTATGTTGTTCAATAAAATCCTTTTTGAAAGATTTATACATTTGTTCCACTGCCTGAGGTTTCTGTATGGAGACAATAGTCTACATATATATGCAGTATCTGAACACTGTCCAAGGTCAGTGTAATCGTCGCTGAATTAGTTCTGGAATGTCTTTTTCCTGCAACAATATTTAAAAACAACCAAGCAAAAATATTACAATATACTGGTATATGACGTTACGCTATGCGAATAAAAACCATTGGCAAGAACCACTTACGGTAATTCAGTTTTTACCTTTTAATCCCATTGACACGCAAGTAAAAGAACAAAAAAATCCAGGCCTTTGCCATGCGGTCTGCCTATACTAACATTGGTGAAAGAATGGGTCATTCTAAAGAGGTCACTGAATTTAAGGATGGTCCTGTAGTAGAACCCACCATTATAGTAAGTCGGTTCATTAAATTTCTTTCTTCCTAAATTTCCTTTGATCAACTGAGTGATATTCTTGAAAATGGGAAGCATTTAAAAACTGCAGCAATTCAGTCACAAAGTGGAGATCGACCACAAAGTTACAGGGCAAAGAGGTGCAAAAAAGTCACCAAACTGCTTACCTAAAGGGGTTGTCCACTACTAAGACAGCCCCTTCTCATATCCCACACTTGGTAACAATAAAAAAGCCTATACTCACCTCGGGGGTCTCGTGTGGTTGATGAGACACGTGAGCCCGGTGTCCAATCAGCACTTTTGCCAAATTGAATGTGAAGAGGAAGTTAGGGTTGCAACTGATCTGACTTCCTCTTCGTATTCAATTCGACATAAGGTGGGGACTGTGACGCCAGGGCTGATTGGGCATAGGGCTCAAGACAACTGCACGGGAGCCCCGGGGACAGTGAGTTCCGACACCGCTGGAACGGTGTTGGCATGGGTGGCGAGTATAGGTCTTTATATTTTATCGGGGCCAAGAGTGGGGTATGTCAAGAAGTTATCCAAGTAGTTGACAACTTCCTTAATAGTTGCAGAGTTCTAAGAAATTGTATACTGAAAATTCTGTAGGAAAAGTTTGGGGACGACCCTTTACAGTCTTGTGCCTCAGTGCATAAAGCGAGATCTATTAAGTCAATGTCGGGAAAGCTTAGTTCGGAAGAACCTGACTGCTTCCATAGCACCCTGACCTCAACCTCATCTAAAACCTTTGGGATCAACTAGAACAGCGACTGAGTGTCAGACCCCGGTCATCCAGCATCAGTGTCTGACCTCACAAATGCACTTCTGGAAGAAAGGTCACAACTCCCACAGTCACATTACAAAAATCTTCAAGCAAGCATTCCCTAAGGAGTGGAAGCAGTTTTAATTGCCAGGGGGGAGGGGACTAACTATATATTAATGCTTATGGATTTAAATGAGATGTCATGAGTTCCTGTAAGTGTAACATGTCCATATAGAGGGTAGAAAGGGAAAAAAAGAAATGGGGGAGGGTAGAAAGGGTGACAGGAGATGAGAGAAAGAGATATTGATTATTTCTATACAGGAAAGATGTATATCTTTGTACCGTGTTAGCCAGTAGATAGAAAAATATTTAGAACTGAGAGTCCTCAGTGGTTGATACCTTTTCATGGCTAACTGAAAAGTTGGTAACAAATTGCAAGCTTTCGAGACTACTCAGGTCTCTTCATCAGGCAAGGACTAATACAACATCTGAAGAATCACATATTTATACACAGCAGGACACAGGAATAGTGCAATAGATAAGACAAGTGATGTAAAGCAGAACTATCAATATGGGAGAGGGATAAACAGTTGTGGCCATAAATATTGGACCAGTTCATAGATAAGGAGTGAATGTTTTATTGTCCTCGGATTGGGGTCTGGTAATGTTTTGTGATGCCCCCACAAGGTCTTAGGAGCAAATTCCTTAATTGATGTAAAAAGACATAAATCCATGCGACACGTTCATTCCTGCACTGAGTGTCAAAGGTCGTCATCAGTTTATATTCCCAAACTTTTCTTTGTCTCTGAGATGTGAAGTTACCTTTCAATACAAGTAATTTCATGTCCATGGTGCTATGATCAGGCATACAAAAATGTTTAGCCACAGGTATTATGATTATTTCTATACACTCACTATGTAACCTGTAGAAATAGGAAAGTAAATAGAAAATGGCACAAAAAAGTAGTAGTATTAAGGGCCCGTCTCACATAGCGATATCGCTACCGAGATCGGTGCTGAGTCACTAGTTTTGTGACGCAGCAGCGATCTCCCCAGCGATATCGCTGTGTGTGACATTCAGCGACGATCAGCCCCCCTGCTGGATATCGCTGATCGTAGCTGAAATGTCAGGACATTTTTTTGATCGCTGGTCTCCCGCTGACAGGCACGCATCGCTGCGTGTGACAGGCGGGAGACCAGCGATCCGCTGGTAACCAAGGTACACAGCGGGTTTCCAGGCGCAGGGAACTTCCTATCAGTATGTCTTTGGAGTGTGGAAGGAAATCTGAGAACCCGAAGGAAACCCACGCAAACACGGGGAGAACATGCAAACTCCTGGCTGATGTTGTTCTTGGTGGGATTTGAACCCAGGACTCCTGCGCTGCGAGACTGCAGTGCTAACCACTGAGCCACTGTGTATATATAATGTGTGTATGTATATGTGTGTGTGTGTGTGTGTGTATGTATATGTATGTATGTATATGTATATATGTGTATATATATGTATATATATATACAATATGTATATAGATAGATGGATATATATCTATGTAGATATACTGTATGTATGATAACCAGACTCTTATCAGTTAATGTCAGATTTTGTCTAGTAGATATCCTAATATATTGGAACAGTGATGCTAATGTAGCTATAAACAAGACTGATGCAGACCTAAAGCCTGGGTCTCACATAGCGATACACCAGCGATCCCGACAACGATATGCACTTGTCAGGATCGCTGGTGTATCGCTACATGATCGCTGCTGAGCTGCCAAACAGGCAGCTCAGGGCAGCGATCAGCACAGCGACACTGCGGGTAACATCGCTTAGTTACCCGCAGTGTACCTTGGATACCAGCGCCCTGATGCAGGGAGATGGTATCCAAGGTACACAACGGGTTTCCAGGCACCGCGCAGCGCTTGGAAACCCGCTGTGTACCTTGGATACCAGCTCCCTGCATCAGTGCGCTGGTATCCAAGGTACACTGCGGGTAACTAAGCGATGTTACCCGCAGTGTCGCTGTCCCAGATCGCTATCTGAGCTGCCAAACAGGTCATGTAGCGATACACCAGCGATCCTGACAAGTGCATATCGTTGTCGGGATCGCTGGTGTATCGTTATGTGAGACCCAGCCTTTAGAATAATGAAAGATCATTACAAAACATTCCAAAATTACACTTAAAGAACTGCAGGCTGAGCAGCACAGCGAGATGTCCACAAATAATTAAAAAAACTAGAATGTAGTAATTCAGAATGATGGAAAACGAAAGGAAAAATCCATCAAGAAACTGAAAACTCTGGTCTGACAAAGGGTATGTTCACAAGTTCAAAAACCTTAAGTTTTCAAGAAGAAACTGTTACAGAAAACTCTTTTGGGTAAGGTTTTAAAGGAGTTTTTTTTATTTTGTAGCATTTTGATAATTGGACCGGTTCCTTCAAGTTCTGTTTAAAAAAAAATGACTCACGCTTTTCCCCAGGGAGTTTTTCAAAATCTATTCATGAAACAAATGTAGAAAGATTTCCTATGATCGGCAAAGTGGATTTAACATAGAAATGAGGAAGTGGATTCAAATACTTTTTGAAGCAGTTTTTTGGGGGGTATGTCGACAGCGTCTTAATACAGATAGCAGAGCCACTGAGATTTTCTTGGGCAAAGATTTACAAACTTCAATGTGGAGAACAAAAAAAAAAACCCAAGGATAAAAACAAAATGAGCAAATGTAATGCAGTAAGTAGATAGTAATAGTGAATGAAAATGACATAGGGTGCTTAGTTGACACCATTTTGATCAAAAAAGCATAAGGGGACGTACCTACAATCAGGAAGTTGCAGCGCTTTGGATGTAGCATATTTTCGCTGCGTCCAAAACTCTTTCAATCACGCAGGTAACTCCACATGTGTTCACTGAAGAATGTGGATTTACCGCATTCAATACATCCTATTGTGGAAATTTCTGTTGCGGAGACTGGTGCCTCCACAACAGAAATGGACATGCTGCGGCTCATAAACCCGCACCACGGGCGAGTCCACGCAGCGTTAAATAGAAGTACAGTCGGCATGGGCTTTATATAAATTCAATCCACTGTGCTTGTATTGTAAAATGCAGCGTTTTGGACTAGGCGGAAATATGCTGCGTCCAAAGCGCTGCTACTTCCTGATACGTTTTGGACGCAGTGCAGGTCAGTCGTATCCAAAACGATGCTATCCCGGATTGTGGCACATACCCAAAATCGACAGGGGCAAAGCAGGACACACACTTGACTGTTTTGCACTTGCCCATGGAAAGCTATATAGACAATATGAACAGCTAAAGCAAAACCAAAGAAATGAGTCTGAACAAGTAAAGTAGTTTTTACACTGTGGTGCTTATTTTTTGCAGCAGTTTAGCGATGCTTTTAAGACGGATTCTGTCTGAAGACGACGTCGTGCGCACATATTTATGGAGGAGAATTTTAAACAATTTCCACTGAAAATCTGGAAAAAAGCCTCATTGTAAACATAACCTTACTCTTCCCTCAACAAAATATTAGCATGGTCCTACAAAGTCAATATCTGCCTTGCAGGTTGGCAGGGGTGTAACTGTATGGGTGTCGTTTTGGTAACTGCAAGTGAGACCTAGTGACCAAAGGTGCCAGAACACCCCTCTACCACAAGAGAAAGCACCAGTATATTAGAAATGCTGGGCCCTGTGAGATGCATTGCATTGGGGCCCAGGGGCCTTCTACTGGTGGGCAGCTATAGTGGTCCCTGGCTTGCAGACGACTGTTGTGGCTCTGAAACATACGGTACATTTTTTGCACTTCTCTATGCACAGCTACACGATGACAAGATTCATTATTTTGTTTCAATTTGTTTCTTCCTCTAGTTTTTTAGCATTTAAACAAGATTTCATTCGAGCCTTATTCTTTTGATTTACACCTTTTTTAAAGTCTATTTT
>JARQOD010013779.1:0-13859 GCA_033576555.1 Oophaga sylvatica
TTTCCATCGCAATCTATGACACGATCAATATCGCTAACTGTAACGCAAATTGAAACGCAATCGGTGTCTCGCAAGGAGAAAGTACCCGTTGCGCCCCTAGAGGTTCGCACGAGAACTGTGGCGACCCAGACCCTAATAGCAGCACACGACTTGTTAGTTATGGGATCTAGGGACCATCGCATTGTTCCAGCCCCCGGGGTGGAAAATGTATTTGAAATAATTAAACAGTAAAAGAAAAACCGGTGAGATCCAGATAGGGGTCTACCATAAGTAATGTTGTAAAAAGTTTAAGAATGTTTGCCAATTTTTGCACAAGTTAAATGTGTATATAACGTATATATATATTGCCAAAAATAGAATGCCCGGCTGGGTAATCAGATAAAAAGTTTTTGCACTTTATTATGATGTGATTTGATATAATGTGTCTTTGTTTTACAATGGACTTCGAGGCTGAGGACTGTGCCAGCCCAGAACTTATCTGTATATAGTTGCGCTTCGGTGCCTAATCTTGGTTTTACATAAAACCAGCACAATTACCTCTGAATACAAAACCCGTGTGGTGTGGCACTGAGTGAGGTCTGCATTCGGATGTCCTGCAGCCCACCCAGGACCCACGTTGAAGGTTTGGTGCGGGTCCTTCACAAGCATATTGTCTATTTATATGAAAATGTTATTTAATATTGTACTTTTCTATATATAATGTTTTGTTTGCAACGTTCAAGACATCCTTACCTCCCGGATGGGACGAATTAATGTTTAATGTTGACGTTTAATGCATAAACAAAATTGTCTCTTTGTATTTTACAGCCCGGGAGTGCTGTCATTTACCATGGGGGAATGTGTAGCCCTGGTGTGAAGGCACACGCAGTACCCTGGAGGATGTGTGGAGAGATAGCAGTTTAATGCTCAATGAACATTCATTTCAACACACACACTTAGACACGCCCACAGGTATATAAGGTCTAGTCACATGCATCAGGAGTTCAGTCAGTCTAGCCTGGACTCGAAGGAGTCAGGAAGTGCAGTCTGTGCAGTAAGAGGGAAGTGAGTTGCAGATATACTTCAGTCTCCTGTCTCAAGGACGGTGAAGGTTCAGAGACGTGCTCCTGCCTGGAAGATTACTGAGAGTCTGGCAACAAGCTCAAGAAAGGAATTAAGTAAGGGACTGACTTTGTTAACCTGTGAAGTGAGAAATGCTTATGCTACCAGCGAGGACAAGGCGAAAGGCACAGTGGTAGAAATTCTGAGTGCAATAGGATTGGAGAAGTCCTGCACATTGTTACCGGTCACTGGAGACCGAAGCATCACCATAGCTTCATGCATGGTGGTAGGAAACCCAGAGGCTTACCGGACCTTAGGTAGCGGAAAGCAGCCCCTAAATAGTCGGTACGTAACTGGGGTCAGGGGGAGTGAAGACTTTGAGCCTGATCAGCAAGATAGGAATTCAGCTCTCTCACAGGAAGGCTCCGACCACAAAACTGACTGGGCAGTACAGCTTTGGAATAGCTGGAGTTATAGAGGGAACTACGCTTCATGCTGGTTGTACTCATCGTTGTGAAAGTAAAGGAGGCCCCTAACTTGTCCAGCTGCTATCTCGAAATACATTCTCCTTGGATCAGCCTCCCTGGGACCTGCCTTACCATCTTACAAGTAAAGGTATGGAAAGAAGCTGACCGTGTGAGACTGAGTTATTTACTTGCATGCCTGCACAACCCTGCCTTAACCATCGACCTGAGGGAAGAGTCCTACCTGTAGGGGACCCGACATCTAGCTGCCTCACCATCCCCTCAGAGCTCAACAGCAGCGCTGGTACAAATTACCAGAAGACTACAGGTGGCGTCACGAACTGTATATATATCCCCTGTAAAT
Organism: Oophaga sylvatica; assembly: GCA_033576555.1. Classification (NCBI taxonomy): domain Eukaryota; kingdom Metazoa; phylum Chordata; class Amphibia; order Anura; family Dendrobatidae; genus Oophaga; species Oophaga sylvatica. Next base: position 1,870 of record JARQOD010013779.1, read on the forward strand.
ATACCCCCCAACATACGCCTGACCGCCAGGGCCACAGACCGAGCCACCGCTACCTGTGACAACCCCATAGACTTCTACGGGCTCGGCTCTGAGTACCCCATTGCCCTGGTAACCCACAATTGTGGTGCGTGGTCGAGACACAACGAAGCTACTTTCAGAAAATAGTGTGCAGATACGGGGTTCCAGAAATGATAGAAAGTGATCAGGGACCCGCATTCACAGCAAATCTGACACACAAGACCCGATTAGCAGTAGGGTCAGATCTAGGCCTACACACTCCTTACCACCCCCAGAGCAGCAGGAAGGTAGAAAAACTGAACGAAACACTTAAGAATAGAATGCTGAAAAAATTGCCCAAGAGACACGCAAACCATGGCATGACACACTCCTAATTGCACTGTTTAGCGTAAGGCACACTCCCAGAGACCCAGAAAAAGCTGTTTCGTGCCTGCATCTTCTGCTAACAGATAAGACATTTTCTTCTTTTAGTTTTTTGGTGCTTGCAGTTTAGTTCAGCCACTGTTTGTTCATTTGCCTTTTCCAGTTTTTTCAGTGGTTGCTGTTTAGTTTTTGTTACACCAGAGAACTAATTTAGGTGGTAGAGGTCGTGTGATCTCAGGTGTTTTTGTAATTAGTAGAGTTGGTACTTTTCAGGGTTTTTTGGGATTGTAGTAAGTGCCTTTCCTATCCTTTTCTATCTAGACAGATTGGGCCCCAGCGTTTGCTCATTCTATTTTCTGTCTGTGTCTGTATTTCCTCTTGTCTAACCGCCATTACATGTTTGGGGGCTTCCTATGTTCTTTGGGGATCTGCTCCGGGGCAGATAGCTTTCCTTTTTCTATCTTTAGGTGTAGTTAGCTTCTCAGGCTGTGACGAGGCGTCTAGGACCAACGTAGGAACGCTCCACGGCTGCCTTTAGTTGTGGTGGTTAGTCAGGGTACTGCAATCCCATAGATTCCAACCTCTCTGGTGTATTGCCTTTTTTGCCTGCTTTCCTCAGCTACCAAATCATAACACTTATGTAATTGAATTGGTCAAAAACTAATGTCCATTCTCGAGTTTTTCTCCTCACTGCCAGATTTGATGATCCTGTCCAAGAGCCCCAGATGACACCAACCTCTGTGTAACTAGAGGGAAAGCCTGTTTGGATCCACGTATCGCATTGCAAGGAAGCTCCCGTACCAGGAGAGACACCTAAGCCATGAAGGATGTCGTGGATGCTCTGACTGACCAGACAGATGACCTACTTGATGAGTTCAAGGCCAGAGACCAAGTTAAAGCAGGATTTGAGTCACTATTGCCACTAGTAACTATAAACAAAAATGTTGATTGGATAAATTACATCTATTATAACCAGCAGAGATTTGTTAACTTCACCATAGATGCTGTAAAAGGTTTGGCAGCGCAGTTAGGCCCCACTTCCATTATGGCATTCCAGAATAGAATGGCTTTGGATATGATTCTAGTTGAGAAAGGAGGTGTTTGCAAAATGATCAAAGACACCTGTTTCACCTACATCCCAGACAACACTGGCCCAAATGGTAAAGTCACAATGGCAATACAGAAACTTACTGAGTTATCAGAGGAACTGAAACAGAACTCAGGTGTCACTGACCCATGGGATCGATACTTTGGGTGGATGAGTGGGTGGCAGAAAATGTTGGCACAGGTTGGGACAGCCATTATGGGGGTTCTCATTTTTGCATTAATTACTGGTTGCTGTGTAATTCCTTGTATCCGCAGGATAATGGAAAAAACTGTTCAGGAGACAACCAATTTGATGCCACTCACCATCTTGGACCTCGCACCAGTCCGGATGGAACTGCCTGGCTTGACCAGATCTCCGAACTACCTCCAGACTGAGAATACACATCCTTGATGAAACATCATATCAACTATGAGATTATGATTGCAAACACATAAACCCCCGACAGGGACAGTCCTCCTGACCGCCCATTTGCGAAAAGTCTATATTCGGTGGGGGAGACATGTACTAGGGGTGTCTCAACTCACCGGCAGAACAAAAGAGTTGCAGCACTTGGGCCAGGAGCAGGTTTTTTAGGGCAAGTGGTATCTAAGGGGGGACTGTCATGGAAATGTATATGTATTCAATATATTCAAAGTATATTCACATATATATATATATATTTACAGTTCACAGTTAGATAGATCTCACTTGCTAAAAAACCCTGTGCTCACATATTTCTAGGCCAGATATAATCAGTCATTTTAAAGAAATCTGGCCTTCATAAGGAACAAGTACATGGAGTCTTATTAGATATCTGTTGTTTACCTTGTAGTTATGCAAGACAACTAGGTCACAAGAATATAAAACAATAATTCTGCAACTTCAGCTCTTTTTATCATGATTATCATAATTATCATATTTACACTAGAACAGCCAATAATCTAGCAGCTTTTAATTGTATGTTAATTGACTAACCAGCCCCTTTTTGTAAATGTATAAAACCTTGAATGAATAATAAATGTATGTCTTTGACGAACTGTTATACTGACACTTGCGTTGTGGACAGTCCTCATTTCGTTCTGAGCGCTCAAAAAGACATTAAATAGAGATTTGGACATGGCAAGCAGCAAACACTGAAGGATATTTTTATCCTAATTAAATTTCCATATCAATAGTAGTTATATTCTTGTACATAGGGGCAGCATTATAGTAGTTATATTCTTGTATATAGGGGCAGCATTATAATAGTTATATTCTTGTATATAGGGGCAGTATTATAGTAGTTATATTCTTGTATATAGGGGCAGTATTATAGTAGTTATATTCTTGTATATAGGGAGCAGTATTATAGTAGTTATATTCTTGTATATAGAAGCAGTATTATAGTAGATATATTCTTGTACATAGGGGCAGTATTATAGTAGTTATATTCTTGTACATAGGAGCAGTATTATAGTAGTTATATTCTTGTACATAGGGGCAGTATTATAGTAGTTATATTCTTGTACATAGGGGCAGCATTATAGTAGTTATATTCTTGTATATAGGGGCAGTATTATAGTAGTTATATTCTTAAATATAGGGAGCAGTATTATAGTAGTTATATTCTTGTATATAGAAGCAGTATTATAGTAGATATATTCTTGTACATAGGGGATAGTAGTTATATTCTTGTACATAGGGGCAGTATTATAGTAGTTATATTCTTGTACATAGAGGCAGTATTATGGTAGTTATATTCTTGTACATATGGGGCAGTATTATAGTAGTTATATTCTTGTACATAGGGGCAGTATTATAGTAGTTATATTCTTGTACATAGGGGCAGTATTATAGTAGTTATATTCTTGTACATAGGAGCAGTATTATAGTAGTTATATTCTTGTACAAAGAGGCAGTATTATGGTAGTTATATTCTTGTACATATGGGGCAGTATTATAGTAGTTATATTCTTGTACATAGGGGCAGTATTATAGTAGTTATATTCTTGTACATAGGGGCAGTATTATAGTAGTTATATTCTTGTACATAGGAGCAGTATTATAGTAGTTATATTCTTGTACATAGGGGCAGTATTATAGTAGTTATATTCTTGTACATAGGAGCAGTATTATAGTAGTTATATTCTTGTACAAAGAGGCAGTATTATGGTAGTTATATTCTTGTACATAGGAGCAGTATTATAGTAGTTATATTCTTGTACATAGGAGCAGTATTATAGTAGTTATATTCTTGTACATAGGGGCAATTTTTATTGTAAAAACCAAACAAATACAAATATACTGACATTTCTCCAGTAATACAAAACTAAATTCACTTAGATTGTACATTCATTACATATCCGATTATACATATAAAATTATCTTAAAGAGTCCATACACCTGGTTGGAAAAAAAAAACAAAAAACAAAAAAAAAACATCATATTTCAACCCAGTGACACATCCTTCCATAACTTAACATTTCCTAATGATTTTATCTATCTGGGCTCGGACATTATGTGGTTGACAGCGTCACAGATCTGAGTCGGAGTTATTCTGGTCACCGCCGGCCTCCATTTCAGACTCTACCCGAGAGCCCTCAGGTAATGGCTTCCGCTTGGGCGGAGGACAGTCCTCTACATCCCTATCAAACTCTGCGTCAATTCTTCTAAGGTCATCCTCAAAATCACCGTCAGACTCAGACAGAACACCAAACCTATTAGATAAGTCCATTACACCTGCAGAACTCTGGACCTTCTTCCTGGCTCCTTGGCCAGTGTCATACTCCTTCTCAGGTTTACGGGAGGTCTTGTCCTTTTTCTTCCTTTTAGTCTGAGACACAGATGGTAGTACTGAAGTAATGCTTCCCTGTGACTGCTGCCCCTGAGGGACAACCTCCATACTCCCCTGTGCACCCTCTGAACCCTGCTGCTCTGGTGTCACCTGAGTAGACCCCTGGTGGGCCTCCGGTCTGGCCAGTATTTCCCCTGACAGTAAAGCTGTCTCCTCCAGAATCTCTGCCCCTGCCACCAAATCCTCATCAGGATAGTCCTTACAGATATTGTGCCAGGCGTCAGGACAGTCCCTGTGAGGGTGACCGATCTTCCCACAGAGGTTGCACCTGATGTTCTGGCAGTCTGCAGCCACATGGCCGACCTCCCCACACAGGTTGCACTTCACCACAGTACACGTATTCGCCAGGTGACCCGCCTTGCCACATTTGAAGCACTTACGAGGCTGCCCAGGATAGAAACACACACCCCTCTCCCTCCCAATAAAGAAGGAGTTGGGTAAGTGGGCAGTGATATTATCGCACTGGCGCAGTTTCACCAAAACCCTCCACCCTCCCGTCCAGATACCATCATTGTCTCTGCTTTTGGTGAGGTCAGAGACCAGGTCACAATGCCTCCGGAGCCACACCACAATGTCCTGCGGGGAACAGACTCATTCCAGAAGATGAGATTTACCGTAACGTATCTGGCTTAGAGATAGGAATAAAGCTGAACTTACTCCAGCCCTCAGAGTCTCTAAACTTGGGGAAATTAGACCAGAACCTGTCCAGGTCACTCATGAGCTTAAAGCTGACGTCATAGCCCTGCCTGTCTGGAAGATTAATCACCGCCAAGATGCTGACTGGCGCAAACCCCATCTGGCGACACAAGAGCTCCCTGACCACAAACCTTCTATCTGGCAGATCCTCCTTGGCACCTTGTGCCGGAAACGCACAACGTTTCTCCGTTTAAACGCCTGGCCGGTATAATTGGCACCAGAGGTGAAGGACGGAGCGCCACGACTCCAGGCATTACTGGGGGGAACCTGCGGGGTCACACTAGGCTGACTGACGGGGTGAGGGTCAGCAGCAGGGGGGCTTCTACACCTTGTGTGCTCGGAATTAAAGGGGGAAATACAGACATATCATGCACATTTATCATCAACACAATGTCACTATCAGACTGCGCAGCGTCCAGCAAAGATACTGTGCTCCCCCAAACCCCCGACCCCTCAGATACAGCGCGGTTATCCCAGCATCAGAGCCCTGCTGGGCACCATCAGGAACTACCGGCACATGTCCACTGCCCAACTGTGGTGCTTGGCATTCTGAGACTTGTAGTCCCTCTGCTGAAAAATGTCCATGCTGCTGCTTGAAATCTGCTGCAGGCGGCTGTGCTGGGCATTCTGCGACTTGTTGTACCTCTACTGGAATGTGCCCTTCATGCTGCTGCTTGGAATCTGCGCAGGCTGTTTGCTGGCATTCTGTGACTTGTTGTACCTCTGCTGGAATCTGCACTACATGCTCTGCTTTGGATCTGCTGCAGGCAGTTTTGCTGGGCATTCTGAACTTGTGGTACGTCTGTGGGTCTGTACTACAGGCTGCTGCGGGTGCGGCATTTGCCCCTTTTGGAAGCAGAAACTTGCAGGCTGCAGCACTGGCCGCACCTGCTTCTGGGTCCACCTGGACAATGTCTGACCTGGAACCTGCAGAGTTCTGCTTCTGTGAATTAAACAGTTCCTGGTTCCTATAAGTCCTCCGCCAGGGGCCCCATCCTCTCTAGGACGCAGTCCATGTCCTCACCACTTTTGCCAGCAATACACCCAGTGTGTTCAGAGTCTCATCATAAAAATCATGACTCCCGGGATTAATAGCCTTTAGCTTATAGCAAGTGTCTATCTGCATCTGTAGTGAGTCTTTCTGCTGCTGTAACTCACCGAACTTCTTGACCAGTCCTGGATCTCCTCTGCGAGCTGAAGCTCAGGTGCACGTGGCGTCTCCTCCTGGATCTGCATTCAGCGATGTCCCCGGCTGCTTGAACCCAGACGTCCTTAATTTTCACCACCGCTGGTTTCATGGCTCCAGGCTCCACAGCACTTTTACTGCTGCCACCTGACTGCGACCGTTGCGTCCTGACCGCGCCATACTGCCATGCTGCTGTAAGTTCTCCTGGATGGTTTGTCTTTCCAAAGACGTCCGTCTCTGCCTGGGAGCAGGAGAGGTGATCTGCACAGCTGGGGCTGATCTCAACTGTGCACCCGGCAGGAGCTGCTTGCTGACTGGGGAGTTACCTGACTTCACATTGTGCTGTAACCCATCACTGACCGACACTTTTCCTTCTTGCTTCTTTGCTGGACTTGGAGAAGGTTTTCCTCCCAAAACTTTACTGACGGCTTTTTCCTCCTTCACAGAACTGCTGCAGCTTTGGCTCGCTGCATTCACTGCTCTGACAGTGGCTCTGGGATTAACATTCCCATTAGGAGAGGCCTGGGAGGCTTGTCCCAGTGTAGGCCGGGAAGCCTGGGCCTTGCCTGGGGAGCTTCCCCGCCCAGGGTGGCCCCTCCCTGGGCTTGCTCCAGACATCAGGAGAGCTACAAACACACAACCTCTCAGCTAGGAGGCAGTATTATAGTAGTTATATTCTTGTACATAGGAGCAGTATATAGTAGTTATATTCTTGTACATAGGAGCAGTATTATAGTAGTTATATTCTTGTACATAGGAGCAGTATTATAGTAGTTATATTCTTGTACATAGGAGCAGTATAGTAGTATATATTCTTGTACATAGGGCAGTATTATAGTAGTTATATTCTTGTACATAGGGCAGTATTATAGTAGTTATATTCTTGTACATAGGAGCAGTATTATAGTAGTTATATTCTTGTACATAGGAGCAGTATTATAGTAGTTATATTCTTGTACATAGGAGCAGTATTATAGTAGTTATATTCTTGTACATAGGAGCAGTATTATAGTAGTTATATTCTTGTACATAGGGGCAGTATTATAGTAGTTATATTCTTGTACATAGGGCAGTATTATAGTAGTTATATTCTTGTACATAGGAGCAGTATTATAGTAGTTATATTCTTGTACATAGGAGCAGTATTATAGTAGTTATATTCTTGTACATAGGGCAGTATTATAGTAGTTATATTCTTGTACATAGGGGCAGTATTATAGTAGTTATATTCTTGTACATAGGAGCAGTATTATAGTAGTTATATTCTTGTACATAGGAGCAGTATTATAGTAGTTATATTCTTGTACATAGGAGCAGTATTATAGTAGTTATATTCTTGTACATAGGAGCAGTATTATAGTAGTTATATTCTTGTACATAGGAGCAGTATTATAGTAGTTATATTCTTGTACATAGGAGCAGTATTATAGTAGTTATATTCTTGTACATAGGGCAGTATTATAGTAGTTATATTCTTGTACATAGGAGCAGTATTATAGTAGTTATATTCTTGTACATAGGGGCAGTATTATAGTAGTTATATTCTTGTACATAGGGCAGTATTATAGTAGTTATATTCTTGTACATAGGAGCAGTATTATAGTAGTTATATTCTTGTACATAGGGGCAGTATTATAGTAGTTATATTCTTGTACATAGGGGCAGTATTATAGTAGTTATATTCTTGTACATAGGAGCAGTATTATAGTAGTTATATTCTTGTACATAGGGGCAGTATTATAGTAGTTATATTCTTGTACATAGGGGCAGTATTATAGTAGTTATATTCTTGTACATAGGAGCAGTATTATAGTAGTTATATTCTTGTACATAGGGGCAGTATTATAGTAGTTATATTCTTGTACATAGAGCAGTATTATAGTAGTTATATTCTTGTACATAGGGGCAGTATTATAGTAGTTATATTCTTGTACATAGGGCAGTATTATAGTAGTTTATATTCTTGTATCATAGGAGCAGTATTATAGTAGTTATATTCTTGTACATAGGAGCAGTATTATAGTAGTTATATTCTTGTACATAGGAGCAGTATTATAGTAGTTATATTCTTGTACATTAGGAGCAGTATTATATGTATTTGTAGGCAGTTTAGAGTATTTCTTGTACATAGGGGCAATTTTTATTGTAAAAACCAAACAAATACAAATATACTGACATTCCTCCAGTAATACAAAAATAAATTCACTTGGATTGTACATACATTCATTACATATCCGGATTATACATATAAAATTATCTTAAAGAGTCCATACACCTGGTTGGAAAAAAAAAAAAAAAAAAAAAAAAACATCATATTTCAACCCAGTGACACATCCTTCCATAACTTAACATTTCCTAATGATTTTATCTATCTGGGCTCGGACATTATGTGGTTGACAGCGTCACAGATCTGAGTCGGAGTTATTCTGGTCACCGCCGGTCTCCATTTCAGACTCTACCCGAGAGCCCTCAGGTAATGGCTTCGCTTGGGCGGAGGACAGTCCTCTACGTCCCTATCAAACTCTGCGTCAATTCTTCTAAGGTCATCCTCAAAATCACCGTCAGACTCAGACAGAACACCAAACCTATTAGATAAGTCCATTACACCTGCAGAACTCTGGACCTTCTTCCTGGCTCCTTGGCCAGTGTCATACTCCTTCTCAGGTTTACGGGAGGTCTTGTCCTTTTTCTTCCTTTTAGTCTGAGACACAGATGGTAGTACTGAAGTAATGCTTCCCTGTGACTGCTGCCCCTGAGGGACAACCTCCATACTCCCTGTGCACCCTCTGAACCCTGCTGCTCTGGTGTCACCTGAGTAGACCCCTGGTGGGCCTCCGGTCTGGCCAGTATTTCCCCTGACAGTAAAGCTGCCTCCTCCAGAATCTCTGCCCCTGCCACCAAATCCTCATCAGGATAGTCCTTACAGATATTGTGCCAGGCGTCAGGACAGTCCCTGTGAGGGTGACCGATCTTCCCACAGAGGTTGCACCTGATGTTCTGGCAGTCTGCAGCCACATGGCCGACCTCCCCACACAGGTTGCACTTCACCACAGTACACGTATTCGCCAGGTGACCCGCCTTGCCACATTTGAAGCACTTACGAGGCTGCCCAGGATAGAAACACACACCCCTCTCCCTCCCAATAAAGAAGGAGTTGGGTAAGTGGGCAGTGATATTATCGCACTGGCGCAGTTTCACCAAAACCCTCCACCCTCCCGTCCAGATACCATCATTGTCTCTGCTTTTGGTGAGGTCAGAGACCAGGTCACAATGCCTCCGGAGCCACACCACAATGTCCTGCGGGGGAACAGACTCATTCCAGAAGATGAGATTTACCGTAACGGTATCTGGCTTAGAGATAGGAATAAAGCTGAACTTACTCCAGCCCTCAGAGTCTCTAAACTTGGGGAAATTAGACCAGAACCTGTCCAGGTCACTCATGAGCTTAAAGCTGACGTCATAGCCCTGCCTGTCTGGAAGATTAATCACCGCCAAGATGCTGACTGGCGCAAACCCCATCTGGCGACACAAGAGCTCCCTGACCACAAACCTTCTATCTGGCAGATCCTCCTTGGCACCTCTGTGCCGGAAACGCACAACGTTTCTCCGTTTAAACGCCTGGCCGGTATAATTGGCACCAGAGGTGAAGGACGGAGCGCCACGACTCCAGGCATTACTGGGGGGAACCTGCGGGGTCACACTAGGCTGACTGACGGGGTGAGGGTCTGCAGCAGGGGGGGCTTCTACACCTTGTGTGCTCGGAATTAAAGGGGGGAAATCACAGACATCATCATGCACATTGTTATCATCAACATCAATGTCACTATCAGACTGCGCAGCGTCCAGCAAAGATACTGTGCTCCCCCAAACCCCCGACCCCTCAGATACAGTGCGGTTATCCCAGCATCAGAGCCCTGCTGGGCACCATCAGGAACTACCGGCACATGTCCACTGCCCAACTGTGGTGCTTGGCATTCTGAGACTTGTAGTCCCTCTGCTGAAAAATGTCCATGCTGCTGCTTGGAATCTGCTGCAGGCGGCTGTGCTGGGCATTCTGCGACTTGTTGTACCTCTACTGGAATGTGCCCTTCATGCTGCTGCTTGGAATCTGCTGCAGGCTGTTGTGCTGGGCATTCTGTGACTTGTTGTACCTCTGCTGGAATCTGCACTACATGCTTCTGCTTTGGATCTGCTGCAGGCAGTTTTGCTGGGCATTCTGAGACTTGTGGTACGTCTGCTGGGGTCTGTACTACAGGCTGCTGCTGGTGCGGCATTTGCCCCTTTTGGAAGCAGAAACTTGCAGGCTGCAGCACTGGCCGCACCTGCTTCTGGGGTCCACCTGGGACAATGTCTGACCTGGAACCTGCAGAGTTCTGCTTCTGTGAATTAAACAGTTCCTGGTCCTATAAGTCTCCGCCAGGGCCCCATCCTCTCTAGACGCAGTCCATGTCCCTCACCACTTTTGCCAGCAATACACCCATGTGTTCAGAGTCTCATCATAAAAATCATGACTCCCGGGATTAATAGCCTTTAGCTTATAGCAAGTGTCTATCTGAATCTGTAGTGAGTCTTTCTGCTGCTGTAACTCACCGAACTTCTTGACCAGTCCTGGGTAGAGTTGAGCGATACTTTCCGATATGCTAAAGTATCGGAATCGGAATGGTATCGCCGATATCAACTAAAATATCGGCGATACCCGATACCGGAACCGGAAGTCCCATGTAAGTCTATGGAACAAAATATCGCAACTAAAAAAACCCCATTCTTTCCTTGTAAACACTAAATATACACACATAGAATACATATAATATATATATACATGTCATTGTGACATATATATATATACATATATGTATGTTTATACACTTCTACATAGTAAAATATCCTTTGATTCAATTGCCGGTAAAGCGCGCTTCAGTGAAAAGACAGAAGCACCCGACATGAAATGACACTTGGTGTACATAGGGTTAAACATTTCTTTTCATGTCCTTTGCTATTTAATTTGCACAAACAATAAATCAGACTATGTGTGCAAAATTTCACACCTGTAGGGTTAATTAAAGGTGTAAATTCGTTGTAAAAAAAACGGACTTTTTTTGCTACGAATTTACACCTTAATTAACCCCTAGAGGTGTGAAATTTTGCACACATAGTCTGATTTAATTGTTTGTGCAAATTAGATAGCAAAGGACATGAAAAGACATGGTTAACCCTATGTACACCAATGTCATTTCATGTCGGGTCACCCGACATGAAATGACACTTGGTGTACATAGGGTTAAACATTTCTTTCATGTCCTTTGCTATCTAATTTGCACAAACAATTAAATCAGACTATGTGTGCAAAATTTCACACCTCTAGGGTTAATTAAAGGTGAAAATTCGTTGTAAAAAAACCGACTTTTTGCTACGAATTACACCTTTAAATTAACCCCTAGAGGTGTGAAATTTTGCACAACATAGTCTGATTTAATTGTTTGTGCAATTAGATAGCAAAGGACATGAAAAACATGGTTAACCCTATGTACACCAAGTGTCATTTCATGTCGGGTTCTGCATTTTCACAAAGCCGGCAATTGAATTAGCGGCTATTAACTATGTAGAAGTGTATGAACTACAAATATAAATATATATATATATATATGTGTCACAAATTCAATGACATGTATATATATATATGAGGTGTAAAATTGCTGAAAAAAAATGCGTGGCTCCCGCCCTATTTTTCGCAACCAACAGACAAAGCCAGTGAGTGGGGCAGATAATAATAGCCCGAGAGGGACCATTATTTTTGCCCCCCCCGGCTA
>JARQOD010013780.1:0-13859 GCA_033576555.1 Oophaga sylvatica
TAATACAAGATGTAATCAGGTCAGTAATGTAATGTATGTACAACGGGTGAATCACCAGCGAATGGGTGGGGTGCAGCTCTGGAGTATAATACTGGATTAAATAAGGTCAGGTGAATTTATGTACCCCGTGACTGACCGCAAAATAGTGAGTGCACTCTGGAGTATAATACGGATGTAACTCAGGATCAGTATGTATGTACAATTTGGCTGTACCGCAGAATATGGTGCAGCTCTGGAGAAATTCTGGATGTAAACTTCAGAATCATTAATGTAATGTTTTACACGTGCTGCACCACAAATAGTGAGTGCCGCTTTTGGTAAATACAGGAGTAACTCGGGGATCAAAAATGAAAGTATGTACACGTGACTGCACCGCAGAATAGTGATGCGCTCTGGAGTTTAATACGGATGTAACTAGGATCAGTAATGTACTGTATGTACACAGTGACGCACCAGCAAAAAAAATAGTGAGTGCAGCTCTGGATTTTAAAATTTCAGGATGTAACTCAGGTTCTTAAGTATGTGCACAGTGACTGCACCAGCAAATAGGGGGAGGCAGCCTCTGGAGTATAAAAATGGATGTAACTCAGGTCATTAAATGTATGTGCAAAGTGACTGCACCAGAAAAAAGGAGTGCAGCTCTGGGGGTATAATACTTTTTTGTAACTCAGGATAAGAAAAGGAAAGATGTACACAGTGACTTGCCCACGAATAGTGAGTTCATTTTGGAGTAAATTTTGGAGGGAACTCAGGATCAGTAATGTAATGTATGTATACAGTGATGGACCAGCAGAAATAGTGGTGCAAGCTTGGATTATAATACTGGATGTAAAACTCAGGAAAATTAATTTTATGTACAAGTGACCTCATAGTTTGTGCAGTTGCTTGCACGTGTCCTTGGGATGTTTAAAATTTTTGGAAAAATAATTTTGAAACCCAAATCCACAACAGTATCACGGCCCTTTCCTGTTTTGTTCCTTGGTCCCTTTATGCTCTCTGTGCTTCAAACAGAAACCCAGAGCGATAAACAGAGCAGGTGATTTCAGCTGCGATGGAAGGAAAGGAGACACACTAAAGGGCAGTAATGATTTGTGGTAGGCGGAGCCCCAGTAGGTTGAAACCTCAGATTATAAAGCGGTTTGACCCCCCCTCCAGCTCGGGCTCCTCCAACTCCAGCTCTCCCGTTTTAAAATTTGAGGTCTCAGGGATAGTCGCTGCTGGAAGCAGCTCCTCAGAAGATTTTATTATTTTTTATCGGACAAGAGACTTGGATCACCAGAGGGGGTCTAGGTCTCAGGGGTCTCAGCGCTGCTGGACCCCACCTCTCCCTTGGCGGATCTGTTTACCCTGTATGGTGGTCCCTGCAGAACCCTGCCGGCCCGGGGGGAGGAGGATGGCTTCCCTGGCGGGGGGCGCCAAACCCGCGCGCAAGGGGTCACTGCGTTCCCCGCCCTGGGGGAAAGCATGGGGCAGGCGCCAAAAAACCCTGGGGGTCCCTGTGGCGCTTTCGGCTGGTGAGTATCCACATTTAATATGTGTTTGAGTTTTTTCAGCGCTGCTGCGGCATTCGCTGTTACAGTATACATGCGGTGGACTGTGTGTTTTTTGTCCGCAGGTGGATGCCTGCAGGACATAGGAACGGGGGAGAGAGGAGTTGCGCGCCTTTTTTATTTGAATTTCGCGCCGCTCGAGCGCGCGCTTTACGGCATCCCTTTTCCCCGGCTTCCCTCATGAAGCACCGGAGGCACAGCGCGGCGGCATTAGCCGAGTAATGCTGACAGGCTAAAAAGCTCCCTCGGAATCGCTCTCCTCCCCTCCCGACAGTAGCTGCACCGCGACCAGCTGGGTGAGTCGTTCTACCGTTAGGGGAGAAGCTTAACCCCTTCACCCCCACAGCGGGGCGCACTTTCTGAGGCACAATGGGTGGCAGACTGCGATGCCCCTGCCGCTGTTATCTCAAAGCTCGCACACCTTTTCAATATAGAGGTTGTGGGGGTCAGCGACAGTAATACTGCCCCTATACGTTCCTGCTAACGACGACGCATCATGCGATCGTTTGTGTGATCATTTTTAATGGCGTAGTAGCTGCCAATCTGGGCGATCTCATTAACAACGCATAGGCGGTTAGCGATCCCCCTTTAAAGACTTTGGCGGTCATTGTGATTTTCTAACAGCGCAATTTTTTAGCGATATTGTGAACGTTTTTTCTTGTAAGTGTGGCAAGCTGTCCTATAGCTGCTGCCTTTAAGAGGCACTTGGGGCTCGCACACCCTTTCATTATTAAGGTTGTGGGGGTTTTGCGACTTTACCCCTTCTTAGGGGGTTAACCTTAATGGGGGACGTGGGGTAGCTCTCTCCTTTTAAAAGCTTTAACCCTTCAGCGTTTCATTTTTTCTTTAAGAAACCACACTTTCTAGTCTCTGCAGGTTTACCTGCCTATACTGTGCAACCGTCTCCCGATCCGCTACAGGATCAGTCTCGCATATCTGCGCGCAGACCTGGACGGCGTCAAGCGCAGCGGTCGGAGGTTTCCAGTGGTGTCAGAAGGAGGCCCTCGCTAGTTTCTATTGAGGCCTGTTGATTTTCTATTATTGAGTGTCGCTGTTCCTCTCTGTAGGAAGCGACACAAGCCGGTGCCTTCCTTCCCGCGTAACGAAAATGTCCGATTGGAAAGGAGGACGGCAGGGACACTCTGCCTCTCTTTGGGCCGTTAAAGAGGTTTTTTTGGGGGCGTTACAGTTACCGGAGGAGGTATCTGGCGTCCTGGTAATCGGCCCGGATGTTTCAATCACATCAACTTTACCATCACTGGATGAGCTTTAAATGGGGCAGTGGAGAAGGAGCGCCTGTGTCCGAGAATTGAGACACCGTATCCTGTTTACGGAGTTGATATAATTGGATCCTTCTCCTAAGTGGATGTCCCTTTTATCCCAGCTTAGCAAAATCCTCCTGTTAAGGGGAAGGGAAATCGCGGACCCGTGGACAAAAAAAAAAAAAAAACGTAGATGGCAAAAAAAACCATCTCGAGGCCGCGGTCATGATTCAGTATTAAGGATCCATGTGTGCTTGTAAAGTTTCCCTGGCCGGTAGGGCCGTTACGGACGGCGTGGCAAGGTGGATCTCCTCTTCGAGGTAGAGGGGCTTTTCCAGTTGTTGGGGTACTGCTCACTGCTATCAGGGCGCAATCCTCGGCAGTCACAGTCAGAAAGCACTGTGGCTTAGACAGTGGGGCCGGGGACCGGGTTTTCCCAAAGGGGGTTTTTATCTTTAGTTGCAAGGTGGTCACTATTTGGACCTGACTCACGGAGCTGATTGCCAAGGTAAAGGCAAAAGAACAGCTTTTAAACCCCAGCGCAGAAACTGTGACTTCTCGTCTGGGAGGACTAGTGCCGGTAGTTGTCGGGGGTCCTTTCGGTCCAGGGGTGATTCAGGGCGCCAAGGGTCCGGCCCCTATTGGATTTTCCAAAGTCTGGGAAGCCTTTTTTTTGTGGTGTTCGGGTTTTCAAGGGAACCCGAGGATTCTTTCCATTCCAATTTGTTGGCCTTTTGCAGTGGGCTGGACAAGGGTTTGGCAGTTAGCACTCTGAAGGTCAGGTTCTGCCCTGCTTTTGCTTTTCGGAGGCTATCGCCTCGCGTAGGGACGTACGTTCCTTTTTTCGCGGAGTAACCCATCAGTTTCCACACGGAGGCAGCTGTGTCGCTTTGCCGGCTCAATCTTGTATTGGAAGCTCTTCAACATGGGCCTTTTGAGCCTATGGACTCTGCTAGCTTTTCTTTGCTATCTTGGAAGGTTGCCTTTCTAGTGGCGGTTACCTTTTTGAGAAAGGTTTTCTGAGTTAGCGGCTCTTTCTTGCTTGCCTCCTTTCCTGAATTTTCACCCGGATCGCGTAGTACTTCGCACACGGGGCGACTTCCTACCTAAGGTGCCCTCGCTCTGTCTGGAGCTGAGGATGCAAAGGGAAAACGGGCCTTGCACAAATTGGATTTGGTGCGGGCTTTGAAGTTCTATTTGTTTATTACTAAAAAATTTCGAAGTCGGAACTCTCTGTGATTCCAGCAGGTTGTCAGCGTGGTCAACGAGCTTCCAAAGGACTCTATAGCTCGTTGCATTCGGTCGGGCCTTTTTTAGAGGCTTACCGACTTAAAAGCGAACCTTGCCCGATTAAGATTCGAGCTCATTCCACGAGGGCTGTGGCTTCCTCGTGGGCCTTTCATCAAGGGGCCTCGGCAGCTCAGCTCTGCCGAGCGGCGGACCTGGCGTTCCGTCCACACGTTTTATAAAGTTTTATAAGGTGGACGTCAGTGCTTCCGCTGCTGCGGCCCTTAGGGTCCTGCAGGCGGCCGTAGCTTAAAGTTTCTAGTTAACTTGTATTTGGCGCCTGGGGCGCATTTTTCTAGGTTGTTGGGATTCTGCCTTTTCTGTTTTTTTCCCACCCTTAATTTTTGGACTGCTTTGGGAGTCCCACTAGTAATGACTGTGTCTCCCTTCCTTCATCTGCAGCTGAAAGACGGATTTTGGTAAAAAACTTACCTGTAAAATCCTTTTCAGCGAAGAAGAAGAGAGACACAGATCCCTCCCATGGCAGAAGTGTGTTGTTGTGTTTTCAGATGCGGCGTGACCCTTCTCTATAGCGATTATCTGGGCTGAGGTCGGCGCGCTAAGGCTCTGTTCCAGCATCGCCAGCTCATCGCAGTGATCAGGTCCAGTGAGTAGTACCTGGAACTGGAACTGTGTGGTTTTTGCCTACATGCATAACTGTTATTCTTGTGTTTTTTTCTCTGAATTCCTTCAGAAGGGGTTATGTTGCTCCGCTGGTGATATTTGCTCTTCCTTAGCTTGTGTACAACTGAAGAAAGCAGGAGTAGGAGGAGCCCGAGCTGGAGGGGCCGGTCAACACTCTTTTTAATCTGAGGTGTCTATCTCATCTTGGCTCCGCCTACCCACTAGTCATTATAGTGTGTCTCCTTTCCTTCCTTCGCTGAAAAGGATTTTACAGGTAAGTTCTTACCAAAATCCGTCTTTATATGGAGACTTGATTACACACAGGTGGATTATATTTATCATCATTAGTCATTTAGGACAACATTGGATCATTCAGAGATCCACAATGAACTTCTGGAGTGAGTTTGCTGCACTGAAGTAAAGGGGCTGAATAATATTGCACACCCCACTGTCAGTTTTTGTATTACCACAAAAATTTAAAATAACCAATAAATTTCGTTCAGCTTCACAATTGTGTCCTACTTGTTGATTCTTCACCAAAAATTTAATTTGGTATCTTTATGTTTGAAGCATGATATGTGGGAAAAGGTTGAAAAGTTCCAGGGGGCCGAATACTTTTGCACGGCCCTGTAAAGTTAGTAGTGGTATTCTATGTTGTATTCCTTGTTTGTGAGTAGAGATGAGCGAATTTGTTCGGATTCGGTTCTGAATACGATTGGAATGGAATATTGTTTTTGCGATATGCATCTTACACAGCTGAACGTCATTAGTCAGAGGGAATAGAAATTACTGAATATGTTCAGAACCGATCATAAGACATACATTCGGCATGAATAGGCCTGAATATGTCAAAATCAGATTCGGGGACAAAATCCAAACTAATTCGTTCATCTGTATTTGTCGATCACTATGAGTAGTAATAATGTTGTGCATTTATTTTCTCCTGCGGTCATCACACTGCGTCTCTCCTAATGGCTTAATATTGGTAGTATTATCACCCGGAGACATGAAGGGTTACACTTTGGATATTAGATTTGATCTTTTGGCGTCGGTGCAGCGGTTGGAGAAGTGATAAATCCGTTTTTTGTTTCCCATTTGTGTGTTAATTGCCTGCATGCTGTGCAATAATTGCTAAAGTGCTGCAGAAAAGGAGAGCATGTAAGAGACGGACTGCGTCATCGCCCCTCGCTCTGCTAACTGGAATCGCTTGCATAAATGTGCATGTACAGCGTGAAACCAAATGGCGCTGTCATTGTGTTTTGATGTTCACCTGTGATATATGGACAATCCTTTAAAAAAAAAATGATTTTATTTACCATATGCAAATAATTGCTGCCGTTAATTACCTTGAAATTCAGAAATATAAACTATTGCTATAGGGGATTATGCACTGGCGGACACAGGCAGATTGGCCCCTCTGCAGGGACAATATAATGCCCTTTGGAGTCCAATAGTTTCTCATTATGCACAACTCCATCTTCTTGAAGATGTGGCCCTTACCACTTGGGCCCCTTTGCAGCTTCAACCGGTTGCACCAATGCTATGTCTGCCACGGGGTTACTGGATCCTCTGCATCCACCTGCACTATTTGTAAAGCCCCCACTCAAATTAGGTAACAGTTGCCGAACCTGGCAATTTTAGTTTCCAGCCCGTTGCTTTAGATAATAAAGGGCAGTGGTTTCCAGCGCTCGAAGTCAGTCGCACGCAGAGGACAGATCTGTGCGACTATCCTGCCCTTGTCATCAGTGCACTGCTGCAGCCATTTGTCTCTGCTGCAGGAACCAGTGCAGAGACTTACACCGAGTCATCCGGACCGATCTGTGAGGGCAGGAGACCGAGGACGGGAGAGGGACCACCCATAGCAGTGAAAGGCACGAATCAGCCGTCTGAAGACAATACGTGACACATTCAGCCACAGTGATGAGGGACTATCCACAGGAGTAATGCTGGAGGTTAGGAAGTGCCACCATGTGCGAGACCCTCCTGATACATCAGTGCTGAGCCACACAACTCCAGTAAACACACAAACTTCATGCCTGAGTGACATCACTGAGAATGTCTCCTATCCATCACTAAGATCAGCGGTGACATCACTGAGAATGCCTCCTATCCTCACTAGAGACAGCGGTGACATCACTGAGAATGCCTCCTATCCATCACCAGAGATCAGAGGTGACATCACTGAGAATGTCTCCTATCCATCCTAGAGATCAGCGGTGACATCAAATGAGAATGTCTCCTATCTATCACTAGAGATCAGAGGTGACATCACTGAGAATGCCTCCTATCCATCACCAGAGATCAGAGGTGACATCACTGAGAATGCCTCCTACCATCACTAGATATCAGAGGTGACATCACTGAGAATGCCCCCTATCCATCACCAGGATCAGAGGTGACATCACTGAGAATGTCTCCTATCCATCACTAGAGATCAGCGGTGACATCACGAGAATGCCTCCTATCCATCACTAGAGATCAGAGGTGACATCACTGAGAATGCCTCCTATCCAATCACCAGAGATCAGAGGTGACATCACTGAGAATGCCTCCTATCCATCACTAGAATCAGAGGTGACATCACTGAGAAAGCTCCTATCCATCACTAGAGATCAGCGGTGACATCACTGAGAATGTCTCCTATCCACACTAGAGATCAGAGGTGACTCACTGAGAATGCTCCTATCCATCACTAGAGATCAAGGTGACATCACTGAGAATGCCTCCTATCCAACACCAGAGACAGGGTGACATCACTGAGAATGCCTCCTATCCATCACTAGAGATCAGAGGTGACATCACTGAGAAAAGCCTCCTATCCATCACAGATATCAGCGGTGACATCACTGAGAATGCCTCCTATCCATCACTAGAGATCAGCGGTGACATCACGAGAATGCCTCCTATCCATCACTAGAGATCAGCGGTGACATCACTGAGAATGCCTCCTATCCATCACAGAGAACAGGGTGACATCACTGAGAATGCTCCTATCCATCACTAGAGATCAGAGGTGACATCACTGAAATGCCTCCTATCCATCACTAGAGATCAGCGGTGACATCACTGAGAATGCCTCCTATCCATCACAAGAATCAGCGGTGACATCACTGAGAATGCCTCCTTATCCATCACTAGAGATCAGCGGTGACATCACTGAGAATCCCTCCTATCCATCACTAGAGATCAGAGGTGACATCACTGAGAATGCCTCCTATCCATCACAGAGATCAGCGGTGACATCACTGAGAATGCCTCCTATCCATCACTAGAGATCAGAGGTGACATCACTGAGAATGCTCCTATCCATCACTAGAGATCAGGGTGACATCACTGAGAATGCCTCCTATCCATCACCAGAATCAGAGGTGACATCACTGAGAATGCCTCCTATCCATCACTAGAGATCAGAGGTGACATCACTGAGAATGTCTCCTATCCCTCACCAGAGATCAGAGGTGACATCACTGAGAATGTCCTCCTATCCAACACCAGAGATCAGAGGTGACATCACTGAGAATGCCTCCTATCCATCACTAGAGATCAGAGGTGACATCACTGAGATGCCTCCTATCCATCACTAGAGATCAGCGGTGACATCACTGAGAATGCCTCCTATCCATCACTAAGATCAGCGGTGACATCACTGAGAATGCCTCCTATCATCACAGAGATCAGGGTGACAATCACTGAGAATGCCTCCTATCCATCACTAGAGATCAGGGTGACATCACTGAGAATGCCTCCTATCCAACACCAGAGATCAGAGGGGACATCACTGAGAATGCCCCCTATCCATCACTAGAGATCAAGGTGACATCACTGAGAATGCCTCCTATCCATCACCAGAGATCAGAGGTGACATCACTGAGAACCTCCTATCCATCACCAGAGATCAGAGGTGACATCACTGAGAATGCCTCCTATCCACACTAGAGATCAGAGGTGACATCACTGAGAATGCCTCCTATCCATCACCAGAGATCAGGTGACATCACTGAGAATGTCTCCTATCCATCACTAAGATCAGGGTGACATCACTGAGAATGCCTCCTACCATCACCAGAGATCAGAGGTGACATCACTGAGAATTGCCCCCTATCCATCACTAGAGATCAGGGTGACATCACTGAGAATGCCTCCTATCCATCACCAAGATCAGCGGTGACATCACTGAGAATGCCCCCTATCCATCACTAGAGATCAGAGGTGACATCACTGAAATGCCTCCTATCCAACACCAGAGATCAGAGGTGACATCACTGAGAATGCTCCTATCCATCACTAAGATCAGCGGTGGACATCACTGAGAATGCCTCCTATCCATCACCAGAGATCAGAGGTGAACATCACTGAGAATGCCTCCCATCCATCACCAGAGATCAAGGTGACATCACTGAGAATGCCTCTATCCAACACCAGAGATCAGCGGTGACATCACTGAGAATGCCTCCTATCCATCACCAGAGATCAGAGGTGACATCACTGAGAATGCCTCTATCCATCACTAGAGATCAGAGGTGACATCACTGAGAATGCCCCTATCCATCACTAGATATCAGGTGACATCACTGAGAATGCTTCCTATCCATCACTAGAGATCAGGGTGACATCACTGAGAATGCCTCCTATCCTTCATTAGAGATCAGAGGTGACATCACTGAGAATGCCTTCTATCCATCACCAGAGATCAGAGGTGACATCACTGAGAATGTCTCCTATCCATCACTAGAGATCAGAGGTGACATCACTGAGTGTTCCTATCCATCACCAGAGATCAGAGGTGACGTCACTGAGAATGCCTCCTATCCATCACTAGAGATCAGCGGTGACATCACTGAGAATGCCTCCTATCCATCACCAGAGATCAGAGGTGACATGTCATGGGTGCATCGCCACGAAGATTGTCGCGATTGCACATTCTGACTTCTCGCAGCTGAGTTGCTGTTTCTTTGTGTTTGGTAATGAGGGAGTTAATTTTACCTAGCTCTTTGCTAAGACTAGGTCCAGCCTCGCCCGGCTGCTTTTGATTATGTTCTAATTAGCTTCCTTTATATAGCTGCCAGTCTGCTGGTTAGATGCCGGTGAAAGCATTCATACAGACTGCAGATAGGATCGGTTCTGAGAAGACTTAAGCTAAGAGCTCTTTTGTTGTTTCTCCTCACCTTGCTTATAGTTTATCTCCTAGACCTTTGGTGTTCCCTCTGTGTTTTAATGTTGTATGCAAGACAGTATTTACTTTATCCCCTGTCTGTCTCGTTTGTCTATACTGTTTGTTAACCTTTACCTGTCCATTCCCTATGGTGGTAATCAGGGTCCTTCTAAGGACTAGATTACAGTGGTCAGGGATTTATAGGAGACAGGGTTTACGCTGGTGGCCTGGACCTCTGTACCATTAACAGTACCTCCAGGTAGAGGGACTAGTCAGGACCCCAGTTTAGGGTCAGCATAGACCCCGGTCCACCTCTAGCCAGAGACAGCGTGAAAAGGATTCAGTATTGACCCACAGGATATTATGTCAGGTAATACTATGCTATATATACATGTTAATGTTACCTATTTATATGTTATATAGAATGTTGTCCCACTTGATAGATTACTGACATTATATATTTATACATCTGCTAGACAGCGTGACATTTTCACCGGCCAAACTATAGATTCTCCCCAGCTACCATGGATCCAGTAGCCCAGCTTGCCCTGCAGTTGCAGAAATTGTCCATGGAGTTTACGGACATTAAGTCCAAGGTTTTGTCCCCCCGGAGCAAACCAGATCTGAACCTAAGGTTGCTCTCCCGGACAGGTTCACTGGTGGGCGGGACAAATTTTTTACCTTCCGGGAGGCATGTAAATTGTACTTTCGGCTACGGCCTCGGTCATCGGGGAGTGAGGAGCAGAGGGTGGGAATTGTCATCTCGCTCTTACAAGGGAACCCTCAATCCTGGGCGTTCTCTGTTGTGAATGGGTTTGAGATGAGTTCTGAGCAGAGGCTCCCTCTGGTGGTTACAAGCGGTGCTAGTGAAGATTGTGAGGACTGGGAATCAGGTGTTACTGACTGGTCTTATATAAGGGAGTCATTTTCCCATCAGGGTTGCCGGTGATCAATTGTTCTGGTCTGAATCCTTCATTCCAGTTTCCCTTATAGCCTGCTTTGTCGTGTCTGCATCTCCTGCTTACAGATAAGACTTTTGCTTCTTTTGTGTTTGTGCTATATTTTTGCATTTTGTCCTGCACTTCTTTGGGGGCCTTCAGGGTCCCCTCCGGGGGCTTCTGCCCTCTCAGTTTAGTTCAGCCACTGAGTTTTGTTCTTTTACTTTTTCCAGTTTTTTCAGTGGCTGCTGTTTTGTTTTTGTTACACCAGAGAACTAATTTAGGTGGTAGAGGTCGTGTGATCTCTGGTGATTTTGAAATTAGTAGAGTTGGTGCTTTTCAGGGTTTTCTGGGATTGCAGTAAGTACCCTTCCTATCCTTTTCTATTTAGATAGTTTGGGCCCCAGCGTTTGCTCATACTATTTTCTTTCTGTGTCAGTATTTCATCTTGTCTAACCGCCATTACATGTTTGGGGGCTTTCTGTTATCTTTGGGGTTCTGCTCCGGGGCAGATAGCTTTCCTATTTCTATATTTAGGTGTAGTTAGTTTCTCAGGCTGTGACGAGGCGTCTAGGACCAACGTAGGAACGCTCCACGGCTGCCTCTAGTTGTGGTGGTTAGTCAGGGTACTGCAATCTCATAGATTCCAACTGCTCTGGTGTATTGCCTTTTTTACCTGCACTCCTCAGCTACCGAAACATAACAGTTCTCTCTTCCTCCGGGCTCCCCGGCTCTTCAGTCAGTAGATCGATTTTTTGCTGCCCTGGGGCTGGTGTATGATGACCCGGATCGGGTCTCTCTTGCTGAAACGAAGTTACGTAGGATACAGCAGGGAGATCGTCCGGCGGAGGAATTTTCTTCTGAGTTCCGTAGATGGGCCACAGATACTCAGTGGAATGACCCAGCTCTTAGGAGCCTGTTTTGTCAAGGGTTATCTGACAAATTAAAAGATGTTTTGGCTCAGTATGATTCTCCTCCGTCACTGGAGGCTGCTATGGCCCTTGCTATTCGTATTGATAGACGGCTTCGGGGGAGGTGCGAGGTAACTCCGCCCCCTGTTATTACTCCACCCACTACTAAAGTCTCTTGTATGGAGGTTCCCCTGGTCTGTTCTGAGGAACCTATGCAGTTGGGTGGGACATCATTTTGTAGGAGGGAATCGGCGGTGCGCCGCAAGACTAGAAGGTGTTTCTTCTGCGGGAGAGAGGGACATTTTGTTGGGGGGTGTCCCTCCCATGCCTCATTGAGCAAAAAAGTCACCGAAAAACTGTTAATCCCAGGTTGTGTGGTGGACGACAACCTGGGAGTTGGTATTACGTCCCCAGGTCCGTCTCAATTTCTCGTGCCTGCGGAGGTGGTGGTTGGTGCGAGAGTTGAGAGGATTTCTGTTCTTCTTGATAGTGGGTCTGGGGCTAATATGGTGGACGCTCGGTTTGCCCAGGTGCAAGGTATGCAACTGAGTGTATTGGCCAAACCGATCCCTATATTCTCTATTGACGCCAGACCTCTCGGTCAAGGTAGCTTTGTACAAGCTGTTCATAACATAGACCTTCGAGTAGGGGCAATACATAAAGAACAGTTGTCTTGTTATGTGTTGGAGGGTCTTCCTACTCCTATTGTGTTGGGACTTCCCTGGTTGGCTAAACATAACCCAGTGATTGATTGGCAATCCAGAAAGATAAGCCAGTGGGGTGAATTTTGCAAGAATAACTGCATGAACACGGTCATCGGTGCGGTCGTGCCTAGGACTTTGCCTCCTTTTCTGGAGGACTTTGGGGAGATGTTCTCAGAGGAGGGGTGTCAAAAGTTACCTCCTCATCGCACGTATGTCTGCTCAATAAAATTGCTTCCTGATGCCTTATCTCGTAGTTTCCCAGGGGCCGGAAAGACGGATGACCCTGTTCCTATCCTTCAGGAAGGAGTGGTGGGGTCGGCTGTGTGCTCTGAGCTTGAGGAGGAGGTGTTGGAGGCTCAGGGGGACGCCCCTGTAGGACCTCCAGGGAAACTGTTTGTTCCTAATCAGTTAAGACAAAAAGTTATCGAGGCACATCATAGTTCTGCTTTAGCAGGACATCCAGGGAGTAAAGCAACTGTGGATCTCCTTTCTCGCCGGTTTTGGTGGCCTAACTTAAATAAAGAGGTAATAACTTTTGTCGCGTCCTGTGGAGTTTGTGCTCGCTCTAAAGGTACTGCCACACTAAACAATCCCGCTAGCGATCACGATAACGACGCATACTAATGCGATCGCTAGCGGGATTGTTTCTATATCGCTAAATGCGGCCACATTTAGCGATATAGTTAACGACGCTATCGCCGTTAGCGATCTTCTTAACGACTTTAGCGGTACAAAAGTACCGCTAAATCGCTAAGAAAAGGTGCCACACAGCGATTAGATACTTACCCAGCGGGAGCGCCGACGAGAAAATAGGGTCCGGAGCGATTCCAGCGACGAGCGAGATCACAGCAGGAAGCTCGTCGCTGGAAGCTGCCGCACTGAACAACATCGCTAACGGGATCGCTAAATAGTGACGTTTTTTAGCGATCCCGTTAGCGATATTGTTTAGTGTGGCATACCCTTAAGACCCCACATACCCGTCCATCTGGGGTTCCTGAGGAGGAACGATTCTCGTCGTCACTTGCTTCAGTTTGGAGAGGAGTGCTGAATGGTCTGAGTGCTATGGGGAACTGTTTCAAGCGGAGGTCTGATAGGAGGAGAGTGTCTGGTCCGGACCTAGGTGTGAACGATCTGGTGTGGTTGTCTACCAAGAATATAAAACGCAAAGTTCCCTCCTGGAAACTGGGTCCCAGGTTCATCGGTCCATACAGGATCAGTTCTATAATTAATCCTGTGGCATTTCGTCTGGACCTCCCTCCTACGTTTAAAGTCCATAATGTATTCCACAAATCGTTGCTTAAGAGGTACGTGGCGCCAGTTATACCGTCACTTCTACCTCCTCCTCCAGTGGTGGTCAATGGTAACTTAGAATTTCAAGTGTTGAAGATCATTGACTCACGTCTGAATCGCCGGTCCCTTCAGTATTTGGTT
>JARQOD010013781.1:2500-13842 GCA_033576555.1 Oophaga sylvatica
CTTTTCTTTTTTTTTTTTCTTTCTTTCCTTTTTTTTCTTTTTTTCTTTTTTTTTCTTTTTTCTTTTTCTTTTTCTCTTTTTTCTTTTTTTTTTCCTTTTCTTCTTTTTTCTTTTTCTTTCTTTTTTCTTCTTCTTTTTTTCTTTTTTTTTTCTCCTGTCTTTTTTCTTTTTCTTTTTTTTTCTTCCTTCTTTCTTTTTTTTTTTTTTCTTTCTTCTTTCTTCTTCCTCTTTTTTTTTTTTCTTTTCTTCTTTTCTTCTTTCTTTTCTTCTTTTTTTTCTTCTTTTTTTTTCTCTTTCTTCTTTTTTTTCTTTTCTTTCTTTTTCTTTTCTTTTTTTTTCTTTCTTTTTTTTTTTCTTTTTTTCTTTTTCCTCTTTCTTCTTTCTTTTTTCTTTTCTTTCTTCTTTCTGTTTTCTTTCTCCTTTTTTTTTCTTCTTTTTCCTTTTTTCTTCTTTTCTTCTTTCTTTTTCCTTTCTTTTTTTTCTTTCTCTCTTTATCTTCTTTCTTTTCTTTCTTTTCTTTCTTCTTTTTTTTTCTTCTTCTTTTTCTTTCTCTCTTTTTCTTTTTCCCTTTCTTCTTTTCTTCTTTTTTTTTTCTTTTCTTCTTTCTGTTCTTTTTTCTTTCTCTTTTCTTCTTTTACTTTTCTTTTTTCTTTTTTCTTTTCTTCCTTTCTTCTTCTTTTCTTTTTTCTTTTCTCTTCTCTTTTCTTTCTTTTTTTTCTCTCTCTTTTTTCCCTTTTCTTTTTTCTTCTTTCTTTTTTTTCTTCTTTTTCTTCTTTTTTTCTTTTCTTTTCTTCTTTCTTTTTTTTTTCCCTTTTCTTTTTTCTTCTTCTTTTCTTTTCTTTCTTTTTTCTTTTCTTCTCTTTTCTTCTTTTCTTTTTCTTTCTTCTTTTTTTCTTCCTTTTCTTTCTTTTTTTTCTCTTTTCTTTCTTTCTTTCTTCTTTTTTTTTCTGTTTTCTTCTTCTGTTTTTTTCTTTTCTCTTTTTTTCTTTTTTTTTTTTTTCTTCTCTTTTTTTTTTTTTTTTTCTTTTTTTTTTTTTTTTCTCTTTCTTTCTTTTCTTTCTTTCTTTCTCTTTCTCTTTTCTTCTTTCTTCTTCCTTTCTTCTTCTCTTTTTTCTTTCTTCTTTTTTTCTTTTCTTTTTTTTCTTTTTTCTTTTTCTTTCTTTTTTTTTCTTTTTTTTTTTCTCTTTTTCTTTCTTCTTTCTTATCTTTCCTTCTTTCTTTTCTTTCTTTTTTTTTCTCTCTTTTTCTTTTCTTTTCTACTTTCTCTTCTTTTTTGCTTTCTTTTTTCTCTTTCTTTCTTTGTCTTTTTTTTTCTCTTTTTTCTTGTTTCTTTTCTTCTTTCTTTTGTTCTTTTTTTCTTTCTTCTTTTTCTCTTTTTTGACTTTTTTTCTTTTTCTCTTCTTTTTCTCTTTCTTTTTCTTTTCTTTTTCTTTCTCTTCTTCTTTCTGTCTTTTCTTTCTTTCTCTTCTTTCTTTTCTTCTTTCTTCTTTCTCTCTTTTCTTTCTTTCTTTCTTTCCCTTGTCTTCTTTTCTCTGTCTTCTTTTTTTCTTTCTTCTTCTTTCTTTTTGTTTTTTTTCTTTTCTCTTTTTTTCTTTTTTCTTCTTTTCTCTTTTTCTTTCTTTTCTTTTTCTTTTTTTTTCCTTTTTCTTTCTTTCTTTTTTCTTTATCTCTCTGTTCTTTCTTTTTTCTCTCTCTCTGTTCTTTCTTTCGCTCTCTGTTCTTTCACCTTTTTCTTTCTCTGTTCTCTTTCTCTTGCTGTTCTTTCTTTCTCTCTCTGTTCTTTCTCTTTTTCTTTCTTTCTCTCTGTTCTTTCTTTCTCTCTGTTCTTTCTTTCTTTCCTTCGCTCTTTTTCACCAATAAGCATTGTCATAGGGACAGGAGACTTTTTCTAGATTTTTATAGTGACAAATAAGCAAAACTATTTGCACTGATGTTTGTGGTCAGTTTGTAAACGGAAGTGTGAATCCGGCCGGAGCGAGGTGGCGAAGTGTCTGGACTGTGAGAAGATGCTGAGATTTGAGTGCACGTGGTTAGGGCTTGGCTGAAATAAGCCCCTAGAATACCGGCTTCTCCGGTGAGGAGATTGCTTGATTGCGTTGCTGTCTGCATGATCACAGACTGCTATCGCACAGCAGTTATCTGTGTATCTCTGTGGTGTTAACAGGACACAGTACCTATCTCTGCGTCGTTACCTCAGCGACTCTGTGGTGTAACAGAGTTTGCTTATATCGCTATATAGCGCTGCGGCATTCCCGCTAGCAGCTCTGTGAATTAACAGAGTTCGCACTATCTGCCACAGCACGCTACGGCGTTTATTTTAGCGACTCTGCGGGATAACAGAGTTCGCTAATTATGCCTAGCAGCAGGCTCTGCCTGCACGGTGGACCCCGGGCTGCGAACACACCTCTCTACATTATTTATTAGGTGCGTTAAGCAGACCCTAACAGATGGTCTCACAATGTATTTAAAATGCCCAATCCCCATAAAAATTCACAGCATTTAGATGACAGCAAAAACAGTGGAATAGAGGCCAGAAACTCTACAATTTGTAGCCCACAGATAGATGAGGCGTCTGGCGGAGATATCACACTCTTCAATATGTGGCAAGTATTTTTTAAATTTTTACCCCAAATTTGTGTATTTAACTAGGGTTACAAACAGCAAAAACAGTGGAATGGAGGCCTGAAATTCTACAATTTGTAGACCACAGATAGATAAAGCGTATGACGGAGATATAGATATCACACTTCTCAATATGTGGCCAGTATTTTTTGCTTTTTCCAGCACAATAGTGTATAGAACTAGGGTAACAGGCAGCAAAAACAGTGCAATGGAGGCCTGGAAATCTAAAATTTGCAGCCCACAGATAGATAAGGTGTCTGATGGAGATATCACACTCTTCAATATGTGACCAGTATTTTTTTAATTTTTACTAGTGTTGAGCGATATTGCTCGATATCTAAAAATATCGTATCGAAATTGTATCGCCGATATCACTAAATATCGGCGATATCCGATTTCGATACCGGAAGTCCCATGTAAGTCTATGGGAACAAAATATCGCAACTAAAAAAAACTTTATTTCCTTGTAAACACTAAATATACACACATAGAATACATAATATATAATATATATATATATATATATATATACATGTCATTGTGACATATATATATACATATATGTATAGTTTATACACTTCTACATAGTAAAATATCCTCTGATTCAATTGCCGGGTAAAGCCGGCTTCTGTGAAAAGACAGAAGCACCCGACATGAAATGACACTTGGTGTACATAGGGTTAACCATGTCTTTTCATGTCGTTTGCAATCTGATTTGCACAAACAATTACATCAGTCTATGTGTGCAAAATTTCACACCTGTAGGGGTTAATTAAAGGTGTAAATTCGTTGTAAAAAAAACCGGACTTTTTTGCTACGAATTTACACCTTTAATTAACCCCTACAGGTGTGAAATTTTGCACACTTACACTCATGTAATTGTTTGTGCAAATCAGACATCAAACTACATGAAAAGACATGGTTAACTCTATGTAAACCAAGTGTCATTTCATGTCGGGTTCTGCATTTTCACAAAAGCCGGCAATTGAATTAGCGGCTATTATACTATGTAGAAGTGTATGAACTATAAATATAAATAAATATATATATATATATGTGTCACAAATTTAATGACATGTATATATATATATGTGTAAAATTGCTGAAAAAAAAGGCGTGGGCTCCCGCCCTATTTTCGCAACCAGACAGACAAAGCCAGTGAGTGGGGGCAGATAATAATAGCCCAGAGAGAGACCATTATTTTTGGCCCCCCCCGGCTACTAACATCTGCCCCCAGACACCCCAGAAAGGGCAAATCTCTAATTAGATTTGCCCTTTCTGGCACTTTGCCCGTCTATTCCCATTGCCCTGTAGCGGGTGGTGAATGGGTTAATAAGGGGTTAAAATGACCTTGCAATTGAAAGGTCACTTTAAGCCAGGTTAATAATTGAGAGCTGTCAATTAGACAACTATCAATTATTAATCCTATTGTATGAAAGAAAAATCAAACACACACACTTTAATAAAAAAGAAGTTTAATGAAATAATCACACAGTTTTTGACCATATTTTATTTTCCTGCTAAAACCATTTCCTGTAATAAAAATAAAATAATAAAGCAAAATTATTCTTACCAATCCGATGTACAGTCAGGTCCCACGGTGTAATCCTTCAGAAAGGGTTAATGTTTACTGCAGGGACCGCAGCTAATGCTGCAGCCTCACAGTAAACCCCAAATGAATGAGTTCCTCTCCTGGCTGACAGGAGAGGAAGTGGAAAGCTTAATTGATTGCTTTCCACTTTCACTTCAGGTCAGCCAGGGACACAATCAGTGACGTCAGAGGGAACTGGTTAACAAAAATAGGGGATCCCCTCGAAAAAAATTGGCGTGGGGTCCCCCCTATTTTTGTTAACCAGCCAGATGAAGCAGACCGCTGAGGCCTGGATTTTCAGGCTGTTAAGGAGCCAAGATCCATGGACCTTGCCAGCCTGATAATACCAGGCCACAGCAGTCTGCATATCTTGGCTGATTAACAAAAATAGGGGATCCCCTCGAAAAAAATTGGCGTGGGGTCCCCCCTATTTTTGTTAACCAGCCAGATGAAGCAGACCGCTGAGGCCTGGTTTTTCAGGCTGGTAAGGATCCAATATCCATGGACCTTGCAAGCCTGATAATACCAGGCCACAGCAGTCTGCTTAGCTTGGCTGGTTAACAAAAATAGGGGATCCCTCGAAAAAAAAAAACGGCGTAGGGGTCCCCTATTTTTGTTAACCAGCCAAGTAAAATGCAGACTGCTGCGGCCTGGTATTAAAAGACTGTCAAGGCCCATGGATTTTGGCCCTCAACAGCCTGATAATACCAGGCTACAGCAGCCCCACATTTGGCGCATCAAAAGATGTGCCAATTGTGGCACTTTACCCGGCTCTTCCCACTTGCCCTGTAGCGGTGGCAAGTGGGGTAATAAGGGGTTAATGTCACCGTTGATTGCACGGTGACAATAAGCCCGGTTAATAATGGAGAGGTGTCAATAAGACACCGATCCATTATTAATCCCAAAGTTATTAAATGCATAAAAAAAAGACAAAGCAAGAAAAAAGTATTTTAATGAAATAAAAGAGACAACACACTTTTCATTTATTTTATTGTACTCTCATTCCTGCGACGCCATCGATCTCCTGTAAAAAAAGAAAAAAAACAAACCAACAGTATACCACCTGTCCGACGCAGTCCATAACGACAGTCCCACGACGATCCAGCTCTGCTACATCGCAATGACAGGCAGAGCCTGTCATCGCGACGCAGCACAGCTGATTACCTGCTTCCCCGGCGGTGACGTCATCGGACTGACTGCTTTACGGCCGGGATTACCCAGCAGTCACTGCAGTTATCGCGAGAAACTGCATGTGACCGCCGGGGAGAAGAGGATGGCGGCCATGAAGCAGTCCAGGACGTGACCGCCGGAGATCTTCTGCCAGGTAAGTGCCGCTGACTCCTGACAGACCCGACTGACGGACATGACAGTGACAGACCCGACCGACGGACACGGACAGTGACAGTGACAAATCCGATTCCGGTATTCGATATGACGAAAATATCGAAACGAATTATCGAAAGGCCGATAGAACTAATATCGGCCGATAGCCGATATTTGCATTATCGTATCGCTCAACACTAATTTTTACCCCTAAATGTATTGCATTAGGGTAACAGACAGCAAAAACAGTGGAATGGAGACCTGAAAAACCATATTTGTAGCCCACAGATAGAGGAGATGTGTGATGGAGATTGCCCACTGTAAAATATCTGGCCTGTATTTTTTTTTGGCAGCTAAATTGTGTCAACAAGTTGGCTATGACACAACAAAAAAAATTCTATGGAGGCGTGAAATGGCACAACTTTGAGCGCAATAATATGCGATCAGTGTGGCGGACAAAACACGTGTAAAATATCTGCCCTGTAGCTTAATATTTTTTTGGCAGCAAATATTTTTTGGGCAGCAAAATAGTGTCAAGAAATTATATAACACACTCCAAAACAATTTAACAGTACCACAAAAATGTCATAAATTTTTGCGCACTCAGATGTGATGGCTGGGACAGGCAAAACCATTTAAAAAAGCTGGATTTTCACACTTTAATATGAAAAGGATCTGGCTGTTTTCTGCAGTGTCAACAAGCAAATGGAGAAAAAAGGGGGCTCTGGATTGTTTTGGAATAAAATAATCAGGATTAAGAAGCAAAAAAAAAAACTTGCTGCCCACTCAGAACTAGGGCTATGTAGATATGTCCAATATATGTAATAGGCAGCAGCAGCAGACAGTAATGGGATGGACCCTCTTGATGTATGCAATGAAGTATGTCACATACAATGCCTGCCTGCTACTGAGATCTATATACCCACATACAGTGCGTGCATGCCTTGTACTTATATGTATATACGCACATACACTCCCTGCCTACCTAGCACTGCAATCTATATACCCCGTAATTAGTCCTTAGAAGGACTGTTGATTTAGCTGGATTTGTATATTCTATTATGGTATACCCACAGTACCTTATAAACTCCCAATCTGACCCTCTCTTGGCAGCAGCTCTCCCTACACTAGCTGATTCCGGAGCAGTCTGTGACAAGCATGGTGGCGCCAGGTCTCTTACACACCTGATGACGCTGTACGGCCAGCCAATCACTGTAATGGAACAACCAAGATGGCTGCGGCATTACAGTGCCTGGCAGACAATCCAGAAATGCAGGGCGGGGACCAAAGCACCAGGCGAATAAACCCAGAAATACTCAGCGCTCACTGAGTACCATGAGTACAGCGATGCTTGGGCGAGTAACGAGCATTACAAAGCACGTTCGCTCATCACTAATAGATAGACGATAGATAGAGAGATTGAATAGATAGATATGAAGATTATTAATCTATGTGCTATGAGATAATTTTATTATGAAATATGAGATAATCTATATCTATCTATCAAAACTATCTATCTATCTATCTATCTATCTATCTATCTACCTATCTGTCTATGTATGCCCTGATAGATAGACAGACTGAAAGACAGACAGATAAATGATAGACAGACAGATAATACAAAGATAGATAGCATAGATAGATAAATTACAGAAAGATATAGAGAGATAGACAGACAGATAGATAGATTATAAATAGAATATAGAGAGATTGAATAGATATAAAGATGATCAATCTATGTGCTGCTATGAGATCATTATGAGATAATCTCTATCTATCTATGTATATATATATATCTCTACCTATCTGTCTATCTATGTCCTGATAGATAGATACAGGGCTGGCGTTAGGAGCAGGCAGACCAGGCAGCTGCCTAGGGCCCCCGCTCCCCCAGGGGCATCCAGCTGTATTATATTTATTATATTCTATGGTGGTGATTGCATCATACTATATGAGGGGACTACATTATACTATATGAGGAGGCTACATTGTATTCTATTGGGGCTGCATTATACTATATGAGAAGGGCTACATTGTATTCTGTGGAGGGCTACATTATACTCTGATGGGGCTGCCATATGTTATATGGAGGGGCTGCATTATATTCTATGGGGGTTACATTATATTGTATGGCGGGGCTGCATTATACTCTGAGGTGGCTGCATTATACTCTATGGGGTGTCTGTATTATACTATATGTGGGCTGCATTATACTGTATCGAGGACTATGGAGAATACATTATACTATATGAAGAACTATGGGGTGCATTATACTATGGGAAGTGAATTGTACTACATGGATGACTGGCAGTGTATTATACTATATGGAGCACTATGAGGAGTGTATTATACTATATGGAGGACTGAGCAGTGTATTTTAATATATGGAGGGCTGTGAGGAGTGTATTATACTATATGGAGGACTATGGGGAGTGTATTATACTATATGGAGGACATTGAGGTGTGTATTATACTATATGGAGGACGATGGGGAGTGTATTATACTATATGGAGGACTATGGTGTTAGGGTTCGATTTCCCGCTGCTGCACAAGGGTAGTCTCGAACCCGTCCCGCTGCGGTCTCCCATTCATCTCCGGCCGCAGTGGAGCCTGCTCAGCAGAGGCGTCGGTCCAGGCGTCTTGCCCACTCCACTACTGGGCAGTGACTTGTTGCTGCCTTTCCTGGATCTGCTATTATAGCCAATGCTGGAGCAGACGTCTTTGAGACAAAGTACTGCATTTTCCCTTCTGAGCATGCCCAGAGTGAGATCTCTCATTGGAGATCTGGGGTCACATGCTCAGGTACTTCAGCAGCTCCTATTGGTCCGCCAGGAAGGCCCTGTTACTACTAGTCTTCTGGAACAGGTTTCTCATTGGTCCTTGTTCCTGGAAGGTCCTGTTGCTGTACTATAAAAGGGTAGCATGGCTGGGCCGCCATGCGCTAATATCAACCATTGTATGCTATGTGCCAGTGTGGTCATGCGTGTGTGTGGTTAGGGACCCGGCTGAAATAAGCCATTAGAATACCGACTTAATCGGTGAGGAGTTTGGTGTGCTAGCTGGTCAGGGTCGGTGTCCTAGATGCCCTAGATTACCGGCATAACCGGTGAGGCGTTTGATTGCCATATTCAGGGTCTGGCGTTCAGACGCCATAGATTGCGGGTGACTCCCGCGAGGACATTAGCGCATGACCACGTATTATGCTCGCTTAGCAATTAACCGTGTACCTGAGAGCCTGACAGGACACGGTACTTTTTCTCAGCGGCTCTGTGACGTAACAGGGTTCGCTTTAGACGTAGACAGCGCCCTAGCGTTTTACTTTGCGGCTCACTGAAGTTAAGTGAGTTCGCAACCTATCGCCATATAGCGCTGTGGCATCCGTTAGCGGCTCTGGATTAACAGAGTTCGCACTTACTGCCACAACGCGCTACGGCGTTATTTTTGCGACTCTGCGGGATAACAGAGTTCGCTACTTTCGCCATCTTATTAGCAGCGGGCTTTGCCTGCACGGTGGACCCCGGGCTGCGAACGCACCTCTCTATTATATCTATTAGGTGCGTTCCGCAGACCTAACATAATATTAGCGCCAGGGTCTGGCTAGTAAAATGGCGGATTGACCAGCGTCTAAGGCAGTACATCCAGCAGCTGGAGGGTAGGTTGGGGTCTCTTGAGCGCACAACCTCAGCTGTGGATATTACCGCAGTCGCTGTTCAGGCTGCTAGCGTGGCTGCAGCCAGTTTGTCCTTGCTACCTCTGTCCCTACATTATCCCACCTTCCGCTTCCTGACAAGTTTGCTGGTGACAGCAAGCAATGTCGGGGATTCGTGAGTCAGTGCTCTATACAGCTCGAGCTTCTGGCTGCACGTTTCCCCGGATCGGGCACAAGTGGGTTTTGTACTGTCTCTACTCTCGGGCAGAGCGTTGGAGTGGGCAACACCGCTGTGGGAGCGTGACGATCGTGTGGTGCGGAGTGCTCCTCGGTTTTTGGAGGCTCTGAAAAAGGTCTTTTTAGGACCTCAGGTCACGCAAGATACGGCACTCCAACTGCTGACAATGTCACAGGGCTTGTCCATGGTCAGCCAGTTCTCAGTCCAATTTCGGACTTTGGCCTCTGAATTAGAGTGGCCAGATAAAGTTCTTATTCCAGTGTTCTGGAGAGGACTGGCAGACCATGTAAAGGACGCTTTGGCTACCAGGGATATTCCTGCCACACTGGAGAAACTCATTTCTATATCTACCGCATCGACCTCCGTTTTCACGAGCGGAGGTTAGAGCGAACCCAGTGTAGCAGAGGTTTCGGCTGGCATCCACCTTTGCCAAACCTTTGGAATTCCCGTTCGGGGCGTCTGACTCCCAGAGACCGTGGAGAATACTCGAGTGGGATCTAAGTCTCGGACCACTCGAGTATCTGTGGTCTGTAGAGTGTGTCAGCAGCCAGGACATTATGCCAACCGATGTCCCCAGCGAATAAGTATACAAAAAAAGGCTGAACTCAAGCATTCTAAAGCATGACAATATGGAATACATGAAATTTAGAATAGCAATATGGCTTTGGAATATAAGGAAAAATTTGAGACGCTTAGTATAAACATTTGGCCAAACATTTTAAAGCCCACCAACCATCGTCAAGGTGGTCTCAATACTGGTGAGTCCCTGACCTAATGTGAACATACCTCTATTAGGCTGATATCTGAATTTTTTGGGTGAATATGCACCTCTGTCAGCAATGCCTGCATTTATGGGTAAAGTAGGGACCTGGTGTTAATTAAAATCACCACCTGGTGGGGGCGGAGTGCTCGGTCAGCAAGCTAACATTCAATAGACAAAAAAACCTGACTGGCACATCCAGACTAATGTGAACTAGGTGCAAACCAAGGGAAGCTACCCCATGTAAAACATACAAAAAAAGGCTGCACTCAAGCATACTAAAGCATGACAATATGGAATACATGAAATTTAGAATAGCAATATGGCTTTGGAATATAAGGAAAAATTTGAGACGCTTAGTATAAACATTTGGCCAAACATTTTAAAGCCCACCAACCATCGTCAAGGTGGTCTCAATACTGGTGAGTCCCTGACCTAATGTGAACATACCTCTATTAGGCTGATATCTGAATTTCTGGGTGATATGAAACCCCTGTCAGCAATGCCCGCATTTATGGGTAAAGTAGGGACCTGGTGTAATTAAATCACCACCTGGTGGGGGCGGAGTGCTCGGTCAGCAAGCTAACATTCAATAGACAAAAAAAACCTGACTGGCACATCCGACTAATGTGAACTAGGTGCAAACCAAGGGAAGCTACCCCATGTAAAACATACAAAAAAAGGCTGCACTCAAGCATACTAAAGCATGACATATGGAATACATGAAATTTAGAATAGCAATATGGCTTTGGAATATAAGGAAAAATTTGAGACGCTTAGTTAAACATTTGGCCAAAATTTTAAAGCCCACCAACCATCGTCAGGTGGTCTCAATACTGGTGAGTCCCCGACCTAATGTGAACATACCTCTATTAGGCTGATATCTGAATTTCTGGGTGAATATGCACCTCTGTCAGCAATGCCTGCATTTATGGGTAAAGTAGGGCCTGGTGTAATTAAAATCACCACCTGGTGGGGGCGGAGTGCTCGGTCAGCAAGCTAACATTCAATAGACAAAAAACCTGACTGGCAATCCAGACTAATGTGAACTAGGTGCAAAGCAAGGGAAGCTACCCCCATGTAAAACATACAAAAAAGGCTGCACTCAAGCATACTAAAGCATGACAATATGGAATACATGAAATTTAGAATAGCAAT
>JARQOD010013782.1:0-13841 GCA_033576555.1 Oophaga sylvatica
GGTTGGGCCCGATGATAAAAATGGGGGAGGAGATGTAGGGGGGGCGAAATGTGGAGAGCTTTGTGGGGAGAACCTACTTTTTAAAGCTGGAAGGGGCCTAGAAAAAGGGGTTAGTGATAGAAGGAAAAAAAGGGGAAGACATTCCCCAAGGGTACAAACAGGAGGAGGTTGGCTGAGACTGGGTTCCCGTAGCCTCCGTTTGGCCCTTTTTGGAGCAGTTTTTCCAAAAGAAAACGTGCGCCCCCCGGGATTGCACTCGTGGTCCTTTTTTCAAAACTTGCACTGAATTTGCTATGAAATGCAAGCTTGAATAAAAATTAAAAAAAG
The DNA here is from genome assembly GCA_033576555.1 of Oophaga sylvatica. Classification (NCBI taxonomy): domain Eukaryota; kingdom Metazoa; phylum Chordata; class Amphibia; order Anura; family Dendrobatidae; genus Oophaga; species Oophaga sylvatica. Next base: position 328 of record JARQOD010013782.1, read on the forward strand.
CAAAAATTCAGTCCCTCAATCCCAAAATATGTGGAAACTGTGGGGAAAAGCCGTATTTGGTTAAAAAAACCCCGGAGATGGGGGCCCCCCCTACAGCGCCCACATCTTGGGGTTTTTTTGAAGCCTCTTCCGATCAACAACTGGTTAGCCCCCACGGATCGCCAGGGAAAACCCCCCCCATGTTGCCAGGACAAATTTTTTCCACACACAGCAGAAGTTCCCTGTCATCCCACACCCCCGGGCCCAAAAAAAGCCAGGGGTAGACGGGGAGGGGAAAAAAAAACACGGCCATCCGAAACCATGCAGGCACGGCTCTAAATGGGGCATTGCAAAATCCGCCCTTGAAATGCTGTTTCGGGGGTGGAACAGACAGTTTCCGTAACTGAAATCTTGCACCCCAAAAATAAATGTCCCAACCCCTTTTCATTTCAGCAGCAACCCTCCCTTCTGCAAAAGCATGTTGGGGAAAAATTAAAAACATGGCTACTAAAAGCCCTCGTAAAGGCCATGACCACGATGCTGGACCGTACCCTTGTTATGATCTGCTAACCCCGAAAGGGAAAAAGGGAATTCTGTCCCTACAAACAACTAAAACCCTCATGTAAGGGGAAAACCGACCCGGGAAAAAAAACCCCCAAAATCCCCCACTAGTGTGAACGAAACCTTGGGGGGAAACCCCCAAAAATTAGGGAGGGAGAAAAGGGGGACACCTCCTAAAAAAATTTGTAGCATGGAAAATTTAAACAGAAAAATAAATACTTTGGTCCTAACATCAACAAAATCACGTTTAAGGCCAAAACCCCCGGCTACTTCGTAATAAACAATGAAGTCAAGCAAACCCGAAGGGGGGCCCCGAAAAATGGGAAAAAAAAGGCATGTGCCCAAAAAAGAAAAAAAAACCAAAAAGAGGGTTTAAACCCCCCAGGGCCCCGGGGAAAAACCCTTTCCCCCATCCCCTTTGGGTCAATGTTGTGAGCCGGGACTGTCTTCGAGTGGCGCTGTACGTTTTCCCCCAACCCCCGGTTTTTCGGAATCAATCTGTACACTTTGATTCCTTTCCAGTTCCTCAGATCATCGCTGCAGGGCCGTCAGGGCTACCCCAAGGCCCGTAACGTTTACCTTTTGCGCCGATTGAGCACACCCGTGTCCAAATGTAAAAAGGCCTCCTAAATTAATTTAGGGGGGAACTTAGCCCAAGCGAAGCTCTGAAAACCCCTAAAGCAGGGAGGACGGTTTTTTTTGGGAGAATTCGGGCAGGTTGGGGTTTGTGTGCAAGGCCGAAATTGGGTGTAGCTCGGTTTGGGGCAACCATCCATACCTTTGCTTTGAAAAAGGTCGTGAAAGGGGTTTTTGGGGACTTCCGGTCTTTGCATGTGCAAAAGGCCCCCTAGATCCTCACTTGCGACTTCCAGCAGGCCAATCGCTGATTGAGCTCGAAACGCAAATTTTACCTTTATAACTCGCATTTATGTACTACCCACCCCGGGGGAATTCCCGTTCATATGTTGGACGGGTTTTGTGGCAGCCCCAAAATAATGGATATCGCGATCAGGGCAGTCAATTTGCAAAATTTCGGCGTTACATTCACCACTACTGGTGGGCCTCATAAAAGAATAATAATTTTTTTTTTATAGCGCCATAATTTCCGCAGTTTTTAATTTAAAAATTTCAAAACACGATCAAAGTAACAAAGTTTAAAAATACAAAAATTTTTAAACAAAAACAGCCCCCCCGTGTAAAGTTACAATTCAAGGGTGTGGGGTACAAGTACAGGGTTTATTTTCAATGGTGTTTTTACAATGATGGGCCAGCCATTTTTAAAGGGAAATGAGGGATGCTGGAAAAGTGAATGGGGTTTCACACACAGAATTCACATAGAATGACTTTGATTGTGAATGTATAGGGCCCGTAACAAATGTGTTTTGAGGGGGGCGCCTAAAATCCAAATTGCGGGGAATCCCCAATTTTTGGGGGGAGAGCATTCCCGAGGGTTGGGCGCGGGGGAAATCTTGGGGTTGGGGGGGGTTTGGGGTTTTGCAGAGGTTTGTCGGGGGCTTTGAGGGGCAGCGTCGGTTGGCCTAAAAATTAAAAAAGGGGGGGAAAGTAGGGGGGGGCTGCGCTGTGGAGGCATGTTGGTAAACCGTAATTGAATTGGGCCTAAATGAAGGGCGCCACTGCCCCGTTAATGATGGCGAATAATCTAAAGGGGTTTTGCCCTTTGGGGTTTTTTTGGTAACGCGGAGGCGAGTGCAGTGATCACTATCAGGGTGTCCCCCCTTTTCGCCCGCTTAAAAAAACACTCAACATAAGGGATAGGTTTTGGGGAAAGGGGGGTGAGGAGTCACAATTCCTACCTTTTGGACAGTCAGGCAACGGGTTCTACAAAAAGGGTGGGGGACTTTCAAAATACCTCTGAAAAATTTAACCCCAGAGTCGCTGCTATATTTTCAAACCATTACAAACTTTTAAGTATTTACAAAGCAATAAGTAATTTTGTTACCTTTTGTAATGATTTTTTTCCATAATGATTTACGAATTAAAACAAAATTTTTTTAAAATTTTGGTTTTTAAATTTTGTAAATTTATTGTATTTAAAAACTTTGTGAGGAGGATGGGAGAAACATCGTCCGAGGGGGGAGACAAGCTTGTCGTATGTAAACCCGGGGGGGGTGATGCACAGAGGCGGAGTGACCCTCTTGCAGGGGGGCAACTTTTTTGGGGCCTGGGAGTTCCCGCACAGGGGGATTTTTTGCTCAGTGGTGGAAACACCCCCGCACGAAACATTAACCATTGATTATTGGGTGAACCCTCCTAACCCCCCCGCCCGGGAAATTACAAAACCATCACAGTTAACCGGGGCGAAAATGCGGAAGTCCAAAACACTGGGGCAACCCCAAAGTTCCCATTCCACCCGGGGCACTGCTGCTGTATGATTTAAAAGCAGTTGTGCGTCGGGCGTGGAACAGCTCTGAAAAAAAGGGGGGCACGCGCGCCTTGAGGGGGCAAGAACTATTTCCAATGTGTCGAATTTTGGGGCAGCGCCCCCAATGTTAACCCCCGAAGGCTCCATCAGAGGAGGCAACATTTCCCGTAAGGGGGTGACGTACTGCCCTTGCCTTCATGTACCCCAGAGGGCTTTTCCCCCCAAAATTTTGTGTCTTAAGCGGAACATCCAGAGCTTACCCAGTATCATTGGGGGTGCTGGTTGATCTGGGGCAGTGTTTTTTGGAGCGGTCTTTACGTGCGGGTGGGGTCAAAAGACCTTGGCGCTTTTTCCCATAATGTAAACCTTATTTTGGAAAGAACTAGGCAGGATTCCCCTGAATTTGCTGCCCGGTTTTCAGATTAACAACGGGTTGAAAACTTTTTCCTTTCCCTGTTATTTTCACTTTCTACCCTGAATACCCCCGGGCTACAACACTCCCGTTGCGCTCAGAAGTGTGTGCCCAAAAAAGAAATCCCCAGTAACGCCTGCTTTTTCCCCCGCTTGTGCCGGAAAAAATTACTGCTCCCTACCTAACTTTTTAAAAAAAAATGACATTTTAAAAAGGGGTGTGCTAACATAGAAAAAGGCACCCCTTATTTCTAAGTTTAAAAAGGAAAGTAAAATTTAAAACCTTTTTCAATGATTGGTTGGTAACAAATCTAAAAACAAATAATTGTGACATTTTGGCGATTCCAATGTCTAACAAAAATGCAAAAAAAGCAAAATTTGCTATAGGGATTGGGGTGAACCCTTCTCACTCCATAACTTTGACCATCCAACACATCATCCCTCAAATGCGAATTTTTGGAAGTGCATAATGGGGGTTGAACTTTGACAACAGCTGCATCAAAGGTTACCTTCGTTTCTTGGCTTTTAAAAAAAGCAAAAAGTAAAAAAATAAACATTTTGTTAAGGGACATGATTAACCCCGTTATTGTGCAAAAAATGGATGTGGGTTTTCCTCTTCAACTTACTTTTTATTTTTGTTTTTTAAAAAAACAATTTTAGTTAAAAATTAAAACCCTGTTCCGTGCTGTGAAAGGCCTTTTGTATTCTATATTGTTTGCAACCAATGTATTTATACGGAGGAAAGGGGTCACCTAAAAAATTGATTTTTTTAAAGGAATGTGCAGAACCAATTGGAGATAAAAAAAAGGGAGCCATGAGCAGCCACAGAGTACAACACGGCTTGAACTGTAACGGGGCGGCTGCACTCAAAAAAAAAAAAAACACGACTGAAGTGAAAACCGAAACAAACTTCCCCATCTGTGAAAACCCTTTCTGTATTCTATAGTGTTTGCAAAAAATGTATTTTACGGATGGGAAAGGGCACACTAAAAATTAATTTTTTTTAAATGGAAATTAGAGAACCAATTGGAGATAAATGAAAAGGGTACCCTGAGAAACGCTCGAGAGTAAAACAGAGTGCTTAAAAAAGAAGGAGCAATCTGCACTAAAAAAAAAAAAACACAGATAAGTGAAAAACTGAAACCAACGTCCCCAATCTGTAAAACCCTTTTTGATTTAAAGGGTTTTCAACCAAGTTTTATCGAGGAGGGGTCACACAAAGTTGATTTTTTTAAAGGGGAAGTAGCAAAACCCAAATTTGGAGATAAATGAAAGGATGGGGCCCCTGAGACACCTCAGCAATACAAGCAGCGTGCTTGAAAGTAAGGAGGTGATCTGCCCCAAAAAAGAAAAAACACAATAAAAGAAACTAAAAAAAAAACGTCCCCAAAAACTGTGAAAAGCCCTTTCTGTACTTCTATGTGTTTGCAACCAAGTTTTGAACGGGTAAGCGGCCCTAATAAATTTGATTTATTTTAAAGGTGTAGCGAAAAATTGGAGATAAATAAAAAGGGGTGGGCCCTGAGACCGCTCAGCAAAAAGCGCGTCTTAAAGAAAAAGGAGGGTTTTGCACTAAAAAAGTAAAAAAAAAAGATGAAGTGAACATGAAACACAACTGTCCAAACGTGAAAAGCCCTTTTTGATTTTTTGTTTTCAACAATGTATTGTATCGGAAAAACGCCCCCTAAAGATTTTTTTTTTAAAGGAATGTGAAACCCCAATTGGAGAAAAAAAAAAGGATGAGATGAGAAAACGCCACGAGAAACCCAAGTGCTTAAAAAGTAAGGGAGCGGATCTCACAAAAAAAAAGAAAAAACAAGATTTAAGTGAACACTGAAACCAACTGCCCAATCTGTGAAAACCCTTTTGTGTATTCTATTTTTTGAACCAATGTTTTAACGGATAAAAACCCACAAAAATAGATTTTTTTTTTTTTCAAATAAAATGGAGTGACCAATTCCAAAAAAAAAAAAAAAAAAAAAAAAAAAAAAGACAGGACACTGCAGATGCCTACAAACCGGTGGTGCGAGCAAATGCAGCGTCCCTGCACTGTCACACACACACACCTTCCAAGCTTTAAAAACAACAGGAAAAATGAAGTTTACACGGGGTTGTAAACTCCCCTCCTCAAAAAATAGTCAAAAAAATCAAAATATCAAACTGTCCCAAGTGAGCGGGTTGGTTTCGTCCCACGGGTTTCACAAAGTGCGCAAAAGGGGGGGGCCCCTTTAAGTGCTTCTGACTATTTCAGCAGCCAATCCACCGCCTTTATTTTAAATGCCGCAGCTTACGGGATGTGCCCCCCCTTGTGGTTTCCCTATTGGCTGATAAAACATTTGCCTCTCAAAAAATTTTTGGGGGAAACTTCCTTTCCCGGTAACGATAGGGAAAAATTGGAATAAGTATGAATTCCGAAGCAATTGGGCCGATCCCATACTTGGGGGTTGGGGAATGTCAAATTCCCCCCAACCTTAAGCATAGATTTGGTCAATCGTTTTTTTTTGGGGTGGTTTCCCAAAGGGCAGGGGGAAATTTCATGGTGGGGGAAGAAGGTTTCAATGAAATTAAAAAAATTCTTGATGAAAACTAAAACCTTTGTAAAAAAGCTGAAGGTAAAAAGAGGAAGAGCATGTTTAAAGGATAATGATCCCCTAAAAAAAAACCCAATAAAACCAAAAAAGGGAAAATCAAAGGGTTTTTCAATGGCCCCCCCCCCTGATTGAACACATTGACAACCCGGGCCTAGCCCTAAAAACAGCAGGGGAAAGTAAAAGGCCCAGGAAATCACAGAATGTGGGAATTCTCCAAGGGAAGGGGGAAAATTCCCCAAACAAAATTAAAGACCTTTTTGGCTAAAAAAGGTTTTTAAAATATTGAAATTGCAAAAAGGGGGCCTGTAGTTCCTACAACCATGGGGGTCCCAAAACTTTTCATTGGCCCTTTTCCTTTTTGAAATTTTTTTAAAACGTAGGAAAAAAGAAAAAAAAATAATTTTTTATTTTTTTTTACTAAATAAAGGAAAGGTATTTTTCTTTGGCCTTTTGGAACTTTTAAATTTTCAGGTTGCTTATTGTTCAAAATAACGTAATTTTACCGGGGTGCACAAACTTTACCTGCAGTATTTATAACCTTCTTATTCATTTATTCCTGGAGAAAAACCCTCCCGGGAGCTTTTCCCCCCGCTTTTAATGAGAAAATCGTACCACCATTTTTTAAAGGGTATGGTTGAAAAGAAAGTTTTCAAGCATGTTTATGGGCGCTTTTATCAAAAAAATCCTCACTCTACATTTTGCTCTCCCGTCTCCCAATACAGATAAAAATGAATGTAAATCTGAAGCGATACATTTTATCCACAAAACTGTCTCTCCCCAATCGTATATAGAAAACCATATCAGGATTCAGGTGAGTACTAATGTATCCCCTACAGGAAAGTGAGTCGCACTTTACCGGGGAATGGGGGACTCGGGACCGAGCCCCTGAAAGTCTAGGGATTTTTCACTGGCGCGGGGCTCGGTCCTGGCCCGGGGGCTCATACAATGGGGAAAAATATTTAAGGGGATTATTAGGTAGTTTGGGGAGCCACCTTGGTTTTTGGTAATTTTACCAGCCTCTATAAGGACTTTCACGGGGGTGTTTTGGGGCAGCTTGGTGGGGTCCCCACAGGGGGACGGGGCCCGGAAGTCTATGGTGATGATATGTAGGGGGTAGTAAAGATTCAGTCACACACTTTAGTTTCTTTCCATCCTTTTACTGGCAAAATTCAAGCAGATGGGGGGCTGGTCGGGGTGGGGGTGACATTCGGGGAACAGTGAGAGGTTAGAGGCCCCCTTTACTTCGAATGTAGGTGAGTCAATTTCCCGAAGCGAAGTTAAATCTGAATCTCCGCTTTTTCAAAGCATATGCCCGGCCAAAATTGTGGTGGGAAAATTCTAAGTTGAAAACAAAAACTATATTTGTGACAGGCTAACTCCTGTCTTCCTGTCTCCGGGTTTCTATTGACATTAGGGCTGCTCTTGCGCCTGTAGTCCCGATGCCCCCGGGAATTTGTTACTAAAACTTGAAACTGTAGCAACACCTCGGACTCCCCTGTCCGCAATTTGTGCAGGGATCCAATACCCCAAACACTTTTCTATCTTTTCCCCCAGCCCTTCCCCTGCTTCTGCTCTTTTCTAAGCACTTGTGCTTTCGATGGAAATAGTCAGTTTCTCCCCAGCTCGCTGACAGCTCTCAGTATCCTCCTTCCCCCAGCTTTTGTTTAGTACTGATTTAAGGGGACTCTGATAGGGTAGGTTCCCTTCACCCCCACTGCCTCCACTTGCTTGTAGGTGAGCTACTTAGCTCTGCGAGGTTTTTGTCCTCCCTTCTCTTTTTCTCCAAATCCAGACTCCATGGGTGAACTGCACTGTCTGAAAACAGGAAACTGATGAACTTGATTGCTAAGTGTCACTTCCTCTTTACCCCGATGGGGGTTCTAAAAATGGAGTGAAGTGCATAGATACAAGCTTTTTCTGTTACCTTCCCGTGCACTCTCCTGGATTTTTATGTGTGCCCGCAAGCTGGGCTACACAAAAAAAGTTCTCTTTTTTAATACCAGGAATGTGGAATTCTTTTTTCATATTTTTTATAAATGAGTTTCACTGTGTACTTTTTTTCGCACGTAAAAGAAAAAAAAAGGACACAAATGTATAGATCAACGAGTGACTTGGTTATTTGACTATTCAAAGTGCTCTTGAATGATCACTTTCTTCAACACACTTCATAAATCAATAGTAAAAACAATAAACTTTGAAATAAATCTAAACAGAGAAAAATGCTTCTTTTACACTCATCAGACACTTCTTTCCCCCCACCTGAAAATCGTAATTCACTCAAAAAAGGTTTTAAATATGTTCTACTCAAGACATCATGAAGGCGAGCTCAAGTTTGAAAGGTGGGGAGGGGTAATCGGGGTGCAAACTTTGCGGATCCCCAGGGAAATTTTTCCCTGCGGATCCCCAGTAAAACCGCAAATGTTATCGAAACAAAGTTAACCTATGGGTAAAAAAATTTTCGTTAGGGGTCGAGTTCCCGCTTCTGCACAAGGGGAATCTCGAACCATCCCTGCTGCGGTCTCCCATCCGTCTCCGGCCGCAGTGGACTCTGCTCAGCAGAGACGTCGGTCCCAGCGTCTCGCCAGTCTAACATTGTGCAGAGGATTACTGCTGCCTCTCCAGGTTCTGCTATTGTAGCCAGTACTGGTCAGCGGCGAGCAGACGTCTTTAGGACTAAGTCCTGCGTTTCCCCTTCTGAGCATGCCCAGGGTAAGATCTCTCATTGGAGATCAGGGGTCACATGCTCAGGTACTGCAGCAGCTCCTATTGGTCCGCCAGGAAGGTCCTGAAACTACATGTGTTCTGGAACAGTTTCTCATTGGTCCTTTTCTGGCAGGTCCTGTAGTTGCTACTATAAAAGGGTTGCATGGCCCTGCGGCCATGCGCTAGTATCAATTGCATTATGTGCTTTGCGCCAGTGTGATCATGCACGCATGTGGTTAGGGCTCGGCTGAAATAAGCCCCTAGAATACCGGCACCTCCGGTGAGGAGATTTGTATGCACGTGTTCAGGGCCTGGCTGAAATAAGCCCTAGAATACCGGCTTCCCGGTGAGGAGTTGCTTGTTTGCGTTGCTGAATGCATGATCACGGACTGCTATCCGCACAGCAGTTATCTGTGTATCCCTGTGGTGTTAACAGGACACAGTCTCTATTTCTGCGTCTCTACCTCAGCGACTCTGTGGTGTAACAGAGTTCGCTTATACTGCCATATAGTGCTACAGCATCTATGTCTGCGACTCTGTGAAGTAACAGAGTTCGCTTATACCGCCATCTTACTAGCAGCAGGCTCTGCCTGCACGGTGGACCCCGGGCTGCGAACGCACCTATTATTTATATTTATTTTGTGCGTTCCGCCAGCCCTAACATAATACTAGCGCCAGGGTCTGGCTAGTAAAATGGCGGACGACCAGCGTCTTCAGCGAACATCCAGCAGCTGGAGGGTAGGTTGGCGGCCCTTGAGCGCACAACCTCAGCTGTGGATGTTACCGCAGTCGCTGTTCAGGCTGCTAGCGTGCTGCAGCCAGTGTGTCCACTGCCACCTCTGCCCCTACATTATCCCACCTCCCACTTCCAGACAAGTTTGCTGGTGACAGCAAGCAATGTCGGGGATTCGTGAGTCAGTGCTCTATACAACTCGAGCTTCTGGCTGCACGTTTCCCCACGGATCGGGCACAAGTGGGTTTTGTAATGTCTCTCCTGTCGGGCAGAGCGTTGGAGTGGGCCACCCCGCTGTGGGAGCGTGACGACCGTGTGGTGCGGAGTGCTCCTCGATTTTCTGGAGGCTCTAAAAAAGGTCTTTCTAGGACCTCAGGTCACCCACGATGCGGCGCTCCAACTGCTGGCAAGTTCACAGGGTTCGTCCTTGGTCAGCTATTTTGCTGTCCAATTTCGGACTCTGGCCTCGGAGTTAGACTGGCCAGATAAAGTCCTCATTCCCGTGTTTTGGAGAGGACTGGCGGGCCATGTGAAAGACGCCTTGGTTACCAGGGAGATTCCCGCCACACTGGAGAAGCTTATCGCCATATCTACCCGCATCGACCTCGTTTTCACGAGCGGAGGTTGGAGCGGTCCCAGTGTAGGCAGAGGTTCCGGCTGGCTCCCACCTTCGCCAGACCTCTAGAATCTTTTAGTCAGGCGTCCGACTCCCATGAGGCCATGGAGGTTTCTCGAGCAGACCTAAGTCCCGGGCCGCTCGAGTACCCTGGTTTGTAACACCTGTCAGCAGTAGGACATTATGCCAACAAATGTCCACAGCGGTCGGGAAAACGGTCGCGTCTAGTGACCCTGGGAGGAGGTTCACTAGACACCGGCATTTTCCACCAAGTTGTCCTTCAAGGGGACAATTACTGTAGGTCCATCCACTCTCACCGCCGAGCTCTGTGTGGATTCTGGAGCCGAGGGGAATTTCATGTCCTCTGCCTTTGCTCTCCGCCACACTATACCTCAGGTGATGCTCGCCAAACCGGTGACTGTGCGAGTAGTGAATGGATCGACTCTGCCCTCACAAATCACCCACCAGACTATCCCTCTCACTTTATCTATGTCCCCTTCCCATCAGGAGAGTATTTCCTTTCTTGTCCTGCCCGAGGGAATAGACGAGGTTTTGCTGGGAATACCTTGGCTCCGTCACCACTCTCCCCATATTGAGTGGTCCTCTGGGAGGATACTGGGTTGGGGTGATTCATGTAGAGGCAGGTGTGTCAGGGAGTGCGTTCAGGTCACCACCACAGAGATACCCGTAGACCTTACTTCTCTTCCCCAGTGTTATTGGTCATACGCAGACGTTTTCTCCAAGAAGGCGGCGGAGACTCTTCCGCCTCATCGCCCCTACGACTGTCCTATTGATCTCTTGCCTGGAGCAGAACCTCCTCGGGAAGAGTCTATCCCTCTCTCGCTTCCTGAGACGGAGGCCATGTCCCAGTATATTCAGGAGAATCTGGCAAGAGGGTTCATTAGGAAGTCGGTGTCACCAGCAGGGGCGGGGTTCTTCTTCGTGCAGAGAAGAACGGAGAATTACGTCCGTGTATTGACTACAGGGGTCTTAACTGCCATCACCGTCAAGAATAAGTACCCGTTGCCCCTAATCTCTGAGCTCTTTGATAGGCTCCGAGGAGCAAAGGTATTTACCAAGCTAGATCTACGTGGTGCCTATAACCTAATTCGCATCCGTGAAGGGACGAGTGGAAGACAGCTTTTAATACCAGGGATGGGCATTATGAATACCTGGTGATGCCCTTCGGGCTCTGTAATGCTCCCGCTGTTTTCCAAGACTTTGTCAATGACATCTTCCGGGATATGCTCTCCACCTCTGTAGTAGTCTATCTGGATGATATTCTCATCTTTTCACCAGATATAGACTCTCACCGGAGGGATGTCAACAAAGTCTTCGACCTCTTACGGGCAAACTCCCTCTATGCCAAGCTGGAGAAATGTGTGTTTGAGCAGGAGTCTTTACCTTTCCTGGGCTATATCATCTCCGCCCAGGGATTGGCTATGGATCCTGCCAAACTACAGGCTGTAATGGACTGGCAAGAACCCATTCTCTTAAAGCGGTGCAGCGCTTTATGGGGTTCATTAATTATTATCGCCAGTTCATTCCCATTTCTCGACTTTGGTAGCTCCCTTGGTAGCCCTCACCAAGAAGGGAGCAAATCCCAAATTGTGGTCAGAGGAGGTCTCCAAGGCCTTTACTTCAATTAAGTCCCATTTTGCTAGCGCTCCCATCTTACATCCCCCGAGGTTGATAAGCCTTTTATATTGGAGGTTGATGCCTCGTCCGTTGGTGCTGGAGCAGTCCTTTTTCAAAAGGATGCTCAAGGTCGGAAACATCCTTGTTTCTTCTTTTCCAAGACCTTCACACCTGCGGAGAGGAATTATTCCATTGGGGATAGGGAGTTGCTAGCCATGAAGTTGGCCTTTTCCGAGTGGAGACATCTCCTGGAGGGGGGCGCTTTCCCTTTCAAGTTTTCACTGACCACAAAAATTTGGTCTATTTACAGACCGCCCAGCGGCTAAATTCTCGTCAGGCCAGATGGTCCCTGTTCTTCTCCGGTTCCATTTCACCCTCCATTTCCTCTCCGGTGAGAAGAACATTCGGGCCGATGCTCTCTCTCGCTCCGTGGTGTCTCTGAGGAGGTGGAGGAGGAGCCTCGGCTGATTGTCCCCACAGAGAGCCTAAGAACTGTGGCCCCGGTTTCGCTTGAGTCTGTGCCTCCGGGCAAGACTTTTGTGCCCACCAATTTGCGACCGGAGGTACTCTCTTGGGCACATTCGTCCAGGGTGGGTGGACATTTTGGGGCAAAAAGGACATCTGAGTTGCTGGCGAGGACATACTGGTGGCCACATATGGTCCGTGACGTCAGGGAATACGTTCAGGCGTGCTCTCCTGCGCCAAGAATAAGTCCCCTCGACAACGGCCAGCTGGGCTACTTTTCCCTTTACCGGTGGCAGACAGGCCTTGGGAGATGGTCGGGATGGATTTTGTGGTGGGCTTACCCAAGTCTCGGGGCTGCACCATCATCTGGGTGATAACCGACCACTTCTCCAAAATGGTGCACTTGGTGCCCTTACCACGGTTACCGTCTGCACGGGCCTTGGCAGCATTATTTATTAGGCATATTTTCCTTTACACGGAATGCCAGACAAAATCGTCAGTGATCGAGGTCCCCAATTTGCGTCTCGGTTCTGGAGAGAGCTGTGTCGTCTACTCAGCATTGAGTTAAATCTCTCCTCGGCATATCATCCCGAGACGAATGGGTTGGTAGAGAGGGCCAACCAGACCTTGGTCACATACTTGCGACATTTTGTCTCAGCCAGGCAGGATGACTGGGCATCTTTGCTACCGTGGGCTGAGTTCGCTTTAAATAATGCTGTGGCTGACTCCACCGGACAGACCCCATTCCTCTTAAACTACGGTCAGCATCCGCGGGTACCGGTGCCCATGCCCGTGTCTTCCGCCGACTCCAGGGTGGCAGACTGGGCCGTGGAGGCAGGGACATTTGGGACCGCACTCAGGATGCCATTCAGGCTTCCAAGGAGAGGATGAGGTCTTCTGCCGATGCCCATCGGCGTCCCGCTCGACATTTGCTCCTGCGACCTAGTGTGGCTCTCGCCCGAAACATCAGGCTGCGGGTGGAGTCCACTAAGTTGGCACCCCGCTATTTGGGTCCCTTCAAGGTCCTCGAGCAGGTGAACCTGTGGTTTACCGTTTAGCCCTTCCGCCTCGCCTTGGTATCTCCGACACCTTCCATGTGTCCCTCCTAAAACCCGTGGTCATCTCCCGGTTGCCTGAGTCATCTGCCGGGACGTCGGGTTCGTCTACGACGATCACGAGGTGAACGCCATTGTAGGGTGCAAGGTGGTACGGGGCAAAAAATTTTTTGGGTGGATTGGAGGGGTTATGGGCCTGAGGATAGGTCCTGGGAGCCTGCCGAGCATATTCATGCTCCGCAGCTCATCGCTGCCTTTGAAGTAGCGAGGCCCAAAGAAGGGGGGCCCTAGGAGGGGGGTAATGTTAGGGGTCGAGTTCCCGCTTCTGCACAAGGGGAATCTCGAACCATCCCGCTGCGGTCTCCCATCCGTCTCCGGC
>JARQOD010013783.1:0-13836 GCA_033576555.1 Oophaga sylvatica
CCCCATTTATTTTCGGGGTCCAGGGCCGCAGGTAAACCTCCAAAAATGGAGCCAAAGGAATTACATTTTCCCAGAGAAACAGGACCCCAAAAAACACTTGCTTTTTTCCAAAAAGGAACCGTCATCCCGAAAAACCCAGCGATACCAGGACTAGTGGATTTATGACAAAACGCTGCCCCGTTTCCCCTACCCGTCCATATGATTGCCCAATTGAATTTTTGCCTGGAGCAGAGATACCTTTGTAAGATCTACCCCCTGGGGGCCCCCGAGCAAAAGGTTTTTAAAGGATTAAAAAGCGAAAATCTACCCCAAGGCTTCATACGCCCTCTTCACCCCTCAGGTGCACCCATTTCTTTTAAAGAAAAGATGGACCCGAGACCATGCGAACTATGGGGAAATCAAAAAGGTTACTATTAGAAACCGTTTCCTTTGCCTTTAACCCGGTTATGGAGAGAGTGCGAATCCAAAATTTCTCTAAACTAACTTCGGGGGGCCCATAACTTACCCCGTATTAGACCGGGGGATGAAGGGAAGATGCATTCAGGTCACGCTAGGGACATTTTAATATTATTTAGCTTTTGGGTCGATCCCCGCCCCAGCCACTTTCCAACACTTGGTAAATGACATCTTCGGGGATCCCCTAATACATTCGTGGTAATTTTTGGATGATTTTTAAATTTTTTTCTAACTCCACAGAGGAACCATGGACATGTGAGAAGGGTTTGGGAATCTAAGAAAAAAATCTCTTTACAAAAACTTAAAAATGGAATTCCATGGGACGAAATTAAATTTCTGGGGTATGTACTTCTACAAAAGGAAATTTTATATGGAGGGAAGAAAAACCCAAAGCCATCAAGGATTGGCCAAGCCCAGAAATTGAAGGGGTACACCTTTATCGGTTTGCCCAAATTCTTAGACTTTCATTAAAATTTCTCTGAGGGAGTGTCACCTATCACCCAACTTACCCGGGAAAAAGTTAGGTTTTTCCCGGACTCCCAAGCCCGGAACATTTTCCCCTCTAAAAAATAAATTTACCACTGCACCTATCCTAGTACTTTCCCAACCCCGAGCTTTCCTTTATAATAGAGTGGGTCTTCAGCTGTGCCGTTGAGCTTTCTCCCAAGGAAAAGGGGAGAAAATGTCTTGCATCCCTTGCCTTTTTTTCCCACATTTTTTTTTGGGCTGAAGGAACTACGTGGGCATGGAGTTTTGGGCCATTTTGCCCCCTTTTCAAAAAGGGAGAACCTTCTTCGGGGAAGGACAAAAATATGCCCTCAGATCACGTAACTTGAGTTTTATCGGGTGGCTAAGTGCTGACCTCGCCGGCTCGCGGGAAAATCTTTCTTAAACCCAAATTTTAATTTTATCTTTTCTTATAGCCAGGACGCGAAATAAAAAGGGTGATGCACCCCTCTAGGTTTCTCCCAAGACTCTAATTATCCCCTAAGCAAAATTTTCCGACTCTAGATTCCTGGAGAAAAAAATAAAGACCATTTAAGGGACATCAAGGAAGCATACCATGGGGTTCCTTTTTGGACAACCCCCCAAGGGGACGAAATCTTGTTTTTAAGAATGTTTGGTTCGGGGAAAACGCCTGTATATTCCTGAAACAGCAGATTGAGAGTATTGAAACTACACGATTCCAAGATGCGGGGCATAGGGGAATTTCTAAAGAACGGGAATTTCTCTCTCGTTTTTTTTGGTGCCCACTTGCAGGAAGGATTTTTAAACATGTCCCTTCAGGAAGTCTGTGCAAGATGCAAAACACCTCGCTCCTCACCAAACTGGTCTGTTACACCCTTCCCCCCCCCCGTCCCCCCGGGGGGACTTTTAGGATTTCATTGTGGATTACAACCTCTCAGGGGAAAACCTTCTGGGGTTGTTTTTTCCCCGTCTAAAAAAGGAGCTCTTTTTTTGTGGCTTACCCACTGCAAAAAAACATCAGATTTGATGATTAAGAGTTTTTCGTTACATGAGTACCGGATGGGTTTTTTGGGACGAGGGGTGCAATTCACTTCGGGTTTTGGGAAAATTTCTGTCAGCATTGACTTTAAAAAAACCCTTTCCGCTTTTCACCCCCAGCCTAAGGGGACAGACCAAACAACCCAATAAAACCCGGCATTCTCCGCTGCTTTATCCCCACCACGGGATGTTTGGGTGGACTATTTCCCATTAGTGAGTTCCGATAACAACTCCAGAGTGCCCCACTAAGCATTTCCCCTTTTTACTCTAATCTGGGTTATCATCCTAACATTCACCACGATTTCCATAAAACCCCTTTTACCAGCAGGGGCTGAAAGAACAGTCTTTACAAAAAAATAGGGGATCTTCAAAAGGAGAACGGAATCGGCTCAGAAAGTACAAAAGCAGCAGAAAAATTTTCGAAAACCGCACCACTTCAAGGTAGAACTGGTCGGGCTGCAACCAGAAATTTTAAGTTAAGGATTCCATCTTTAATTTGGGGACATAATTTTTGGGACCCTATAAAATCAGTAAAATTTAAGTCCGTTGCTTGCGTCTTAAACTGCCCAAACTATGAGAATTCCCCCCTTTTTTCATTATCCCTATAAAGGCTGCGACCCCCAATACTTTCCGGGACTTTTTCTCCTTGCCTGACCCAGGCTATCGATGGTCGGGAAGAATTTGTGGTGGAAGGTTTTTAATTCCAGTTGTATAGAAACTTAAAATATCTGTTTAAAAATGGCAGGGTACCATGGAGGACAACCAGGAACCCATAAATAACGTTAATGCTCCCGTTGCTCCGTAGTTTTTCAAGGTACCCACACAACCGGCCCGGGCATCCGGAAGGTTTTCCCTAGGGGGGAAATAAAGTAAGGTTCGTTACATTTCCGAAACTCATTTGTTCGTCAGCCATTTAAATTCTGTCTTTCTGCGCTATCTTGGGCCCCAGTCAAAATAGTTTTCCGCTTCATTTCCCGCCTGATTTCCCCCTTTTCTTTTAAGCAGCCACAGCTGAGCAATAGTGCTTCAGAATCTGCCCAGTAACCCCCGGGCCTGATCCTAAAACCTTGGCCTTTTACTCCAGCTATTCCCATGAGAACTCTGAAGCACTTGTGGGCTCTGAAACCCCCCTCTTTTAAAGACCCACTTTGCATGGGCTTACGGTAACAAGAAGAAAACCCCGAAACCTTTTTGGAGATGATTTCTGGAAAGGGGTTTGGGGCTTCTGTGTCTGCAAAATGGTGACTATTTTTGCCCAAATTGTATGAAAAATACAAGACTTTCTATTCAAACCGTGTCTCATGTATTTTCTTTCCCCCCAAGCACAAACCTTTGAATGTACTACATAATTACAGAAAATTTATTTCGAAAGTCTGGCCCAAAGGGGCATATTAGCCCTTCATTTTCCCCTTGGCCCGGGTTCTTTCTTTGTAAGAAAAAAGTGGGGGCCACCCCTTGTTTGGATTTTCCGCGAACTTAAGGATTACTGTTCGAGACCCGTATCCACACCTCTTTTTCCCTGTTCTCTTAAATCAAATTTTTGGGCCAAAGGGTTTTTAAAATTGGATCTCAGGGGGAGAAATCGATTAGGAAAAAGGGGGGGATGAGGGGAAAACGGGTTTAAACCCCGGGGACATTTAAAAACCTGGTCATGTTTTTTGGGTCTGACTACTGCTCCAGCAGATTCCAAAATTTTTTTAAAAGACATTTTTCTCCCCCTTGTGGGGGTTTTTTTGGCGTATATTTTGACATTTTAAATTTTCCGCCCAAACTTTGTCTCACCAGGGCAGTGAGACAGGTGTTTCAGAAACTTTTAGACAATAAATATACCCAAACTGGGAAGTGTGTTTTTGCCGTACAGAACTTAGTTTTGGTTTTTTGGTGTCCCTCCCCTTTCCGTGGACCCGAAAAGGGGAGAGCAGTGCTTGAATGGGGAAACCCGGGGGTCTTAAGGCTCTGCAGGTTTTTTTGGGGTTTGCTAATTACTACCGAAATTTTTTTGTAATTTTTTGTCTTCGTCAAAAATCTCACGACATGACAGAAAAAGGGGCGGATTTTTTCTAAGTGGGCGGGCAAAGCTTGCCCAACCTTTTTCCCCTTTAAAAAGATGTTTTGCTTCGCACCCGTTCTATCCCCAATTATCTCAGCCTTTATTGTGGGGGGACCTCTGAGTAGGGTGGTGCTATTTGCCCAGGGTCCTCCCCTGTAAATGGCATCCTGCGCTTTTCTTTTCTAAAAAATTGTCTCCCCAAAAGGAATTTATATATCGGCAAAGGAACTTTTGGCCATTAAATTGGCTTTTAAAAATGGCGCATTTTTTGGGGGGGGCATCCCCCCGGTCATCGTTTTTAAAGATACAAAAACCTGCTTTTTAAAACCCGCAAGCGTCTGAATCCCAGACAACTTGGGGGCTTTGTTTTTCCCATTTAATTTTGTGCCCTTACGCCCGGGGGTCTAAGAATTAAAGCTGTCCCTTGTCTCGAGTTTCCGGGGGCCCGGGAAAAGGGACCCCCTTTCCACCCCGGGGGGGTTGTTGGGTGTATGTTCTGATTTGAGGGGGAGGTTTTTAGGGGTCAGGGGGACCCCCCAGCCCTCCAGGGAGACTGTTTTCCCGAATCTTGAGAAAAAAGGTTTTGGGGCACATCAAATTTGCTTGGCGGGACATCCGGGGATAAGGCTATTTTAATCCCTTTTCCCCCGTTTTGGGGTGGCCTAACGCTAATAAAGGTTTTAAAACTTTTGTCCGTCTGTGGGGTTTGTGTCGCTCTAAAACTCCTCTTTCCCCCGTCCTCGGGGCCCCTTTTACCCTTTGAAATTCCGGAGCACCAGGGACTCATTTACAAGGGACTTCTTTACGGACCTTCCTCCGTCGTCTGGGAAACTGTCAACGGGGTGGTTGTTGACAGTTTATAAGGGCACATTTCGTTGCCTTTTCCTGCCTCCAATGCTAAAAACTCGGCGCAGTGTTCATTGGGGAAATTCGTGAACTTCAGGGGGTTCCTTTGATTTTGGGTCAGTAGGGGTCTCTTTGTGCCCCAAATTTTGGGGGGCATTTTTTTTACGTGGGGGATAAATTTGTCGTTTTTCCTCGGCTTTTCATCCACAACCAAGGGTCAACAGAGCGTCTGAATCAGATTTAGGACATTCCCGGGTGTTTTGTATGGGAAACCCAGGGGGACTGGTCTTTTTCTTCCCCGGGCCGTCTTAAAAAAAGGGGACGAGTCCACGGGTAAGTCCCCGTTTTTTGGGGCATAGGGTTTTACCCCCAGTTTTGTACTTTCAAGGGGGGGTCCTTCTGGGTTCCTGGGGAGGAGCGTTTCCGTGTCATTTGTTCTGTGTGGCGGGGTGTATTGAAAAATTTGAGACTGGGAACCGAAAAAAATTTGGGTAAGGAGGAGATTTTCTGGTCCAGATCTGAATGGAACGATTGGTATGTTGTCTACCAGGAATATAAACTTAAAGTCCCCCGGGAAAACTGGGTCCAATTTCCCGGGCCGTACAGGATCATTCCATAATTTTAACCCGTGGCTTTTTCGTCAAAAAACCCCTTTCTCTTTTAAAAATTCATAATGTGTTCCCAAAAAGTCATTTTTTAAAAGGAAATGTGGCACCAGCAAACCGTCACCCCCTCCCCCTCCTTTTGGGTCAAGGTAATTTGGAATTTAAAAGAACAAAAATCTTGACTCTCGTCTGAATCGCGGTCCCCTTTTAGTACTTTGGGGCATTGGAAGGGGGAGGTCCGGGGGAAGGGGTTGGGGCCCTGCGTTGATGTTAACGCAGATCGTTTGGTTCGGGCCTTCACAGAACTCACCCGGGGAGGCCGGCCCCGAGGGTCCGGGCCCCTCGTAAAGGGGGGTACTGTAAGAGTGCATTGCCACAAAATCGCGCGGGGTTTCACATTTTGATTTCACACTAGTTGCTGTTTTTTTTGTTGGGAGCTTGGGATTAAATTTTTCTGTGCTCGGTGCTGGGGCTGGGTGCAGTTTCTCCCCTGCAATTTATTATTTGTTATTGGTTTCCTTTAAATTTTCCCGTTGTTTCTTTGGGGTTCCCCGTGAAAACCTTTAGCAGCCCCCGATAGGAATGAATCTGTATAGACTTAAGTTGAAGCTCCTTTGCTGTTTTAAGCTCAACTTCTTAAGGGGTTTTTTCCCCCGACCATTTTGTTCCTTCGGGGTTTTGAGTGTGTATCAAGTGAGTGCATCCTGTCTGTCTTTAAAATTTTAATTGGTTTTTTTAGCTAGATCAGCCCATATCCCTTTGGTGGGTAATAGGTCCTTCTTAGGACTATTACAGGGTTCAGGGTCTACAGAGACGGGTTTGGGCGGGAGACTTGGACCTCTGAACCATTATCAGTACCCCCCAAGGGTAAGGGTTTAGTCGGGACCCCATGTAGGTCAGGTTAACCCCGTCCCCCCCTTTTTCCTTTTAAAATTTGAAAGTTCCCAAAACAATCGTTTCTGCACATCTAGCCTCAAGATTAACCCTAAAGTTCTGCAGGATTTTTCAGGAAAATCTTTTTTATACTTACATTCTGATGTTCTAAACTATATGTTTATAGAGTTGGTTCCTTATAAAATTTTACTGACATTTTTTATATCATTAGACAGCGTGACCCTGGAATCTCTGACGTATAACTCAGGTCTTAAAGCCCCTGTTTATGCCAACAAGGCTTTTTCACTTGACGTGACATTAGGCTCATCGTACAATAACCCAAAGGGCCCGAAAAAATGCATCAACATCACCAAAACAGGGTCCCAGGTATCAGGAAAAACCCAATCCTAGGTCGCCGCGCCGGGGAGAGATATAATTTTAACCCCGCTGCGCTGCGTTCCCTGAGGACTTAGATTTTAAGGGAAAAAACAATTTTCAAAATTTTTTTTGAAAATTTGAAAATTAGCTCGATCCCCA
This sequence comes from Oophaga sylvatica, assembly GCA_033576555.1. Classification (NCBI taxonomy): domain Eukaryota; kingdom Metazoa; phylum Chordata; class Amphibia; order Anura; family Dendrobatidae; genus Oophaga; species Oophaga sylvatica. The sequence goes on from JARQOD010013783.1 coordinate 6,874, forward strand.
AAAAAAAAATTGGGATAAATCCCAGGGTTCCACAAAAGGGAACCCCGCAAAAAAATAGCAAACTCCGAACCTCATGGCAAACTGATCCCCACGGCCGACAACTGTGCAAACTCCTTGAGAGAAAAAATCCTCCCCACCCCAAATACAAGGGAAAAAAAAAAAAAAAAAGCAACAAACAGAAAAATATTTTTGACCTCTGACAAACCTTTTTCTTTCACAATTTTTTTTCCTTTTGTGAGACCAACAATTTTCAATTTTTAGGCCGGTGATACGTTATGTTTTGGTGCTGGGAGTAGGCAAAAAAGGCATACACCAGGCAGTTTGGGAACTATAATTTCAGTACCCTGACTAACCACCCCAACTAAGGGAGCCGTGGAGCGTTCCTACTTGGTCTAAACCCCCGTCAAGCCGAGAAACTAATACACCTAAAGATAGAAATAGAAAGCTTTTTGCCCCGACAGAACCCCAAAGATAAAAAGCCCCAAAATGAAGGGGGTTAGACAAGAAAATACTGACACAGAAAGAAAAAGTAAACAAACGGGGGGCCCAAACAACAAATAAAAAAGGATGGAAGGGTCTTACTGCAACCCCCGAAAACCCTGAAAGGCACCAACTCTACAATTTCAAAAACACCGAGAAACACCCTCTCCACCAAATTTTGTTTTTCGGGTGTAAAAAAATAAAAAACACAGCCACGAAAAATGAAAAAGCAAAAAACAAACTCATGGCGAAAAAAACGAGGGGGCAGAACCCCCAAAGGGGGGCCCCTGAAGGCCCCCAAGAATGCAACAAAATGCAAAAATAAAGCACAAACACAAAAAAGAAAAGTCTTATTGTTAAAGATCAGCACACACAGCAGGCTACAAGGGGAAAACGGGAAAAAGGATTCAACCAAAAAAATTGATCACCGGCAACCCTGATGGAAGGGTGACTCCCTTATAAAGACCAGTCAGTAACACCTATTCCCAGTCCTCACAACTTCACGGAAACTAGCACGTTGTAACCACCAAGGGACCCTCTGCCAGAACTCTCTCAAACCCTTCACACAGTTGTCTCCAGTTTAAGGATAAAATTGCTGGCCCGACCCCCCACAGTTAGGTGATTTTATTAACTTTTGTACCATTGATGCTGTCTGACTGAACGCAGAAAAGAGAGATGGTTCGAAAATAATGCACAAACCTTTTACTACCCCCTTAGTAAGGAACTTTGGTAGGATCAAAAGGAACCCCAAAACCCTAAACCCCTGCAGGGGGACTCTTCAAAGGGGTTAGTGATCCGCAAAAAAACACGTAAAAGGAAAAACTTTTTTCCTGTTAATCAGGCCTTCATTATAAACTGCCCCACCCGTTCTCGTAACTACGCAGCCTTTCACTGGAGTGTTCGAGGGGAGCCTGTCATGCCCGAGCCTCGGGCCCCAAGAGATCGCTGCAAAATTTTGTTTCTCGATTTAAACTCTTTTATTCGGGGACGTGACGTATAAACGCTGCAATTTTTCAAGTTCCTCAGCGGCCCACTGAGTTAAAAAAGAAACATTCCATTGCTTTCCTTTATCAAACTCGGGGTTACTCAGGGGGTGTCTATCTGCAGATCGACCGGGAGCAAGTAAATTTTAGGGGAAAAATTCCTTTGCTCTGAAACAGGGAAGTTCAGTGAAAAGGTACTCCCTAAGATGGAAATGTGGGTGGGCCCCTACTGACTTCTGGACCGGGATCAAAAAAAAGCCTTTTAGGGCTTATGGGTAAAAATATCAGGGGAAAATGTCTTTTTTGCTTATCTTTCCCCACTTTCCCCTTATTCTAGGCCATGGGGCAGGGGCAGAATCCTAAAAGATTAAAGGGGGACCAAAGGAATTACATTTTCCCGGGGAAACGATAGTCAAGGGGTTCAGCTTGCTCTGTTCCCAAAGGGAACCCGTCCCGTCCCTGAACCCAGGTATCCCCGGGCAGTGGTTTTAAAGTAAAGAAAACCTGACACTTTCCTCCTCACCGTCCATATGATTTCCAATTTAATTTTTGCCTGGGGCCGAGAACTTTTAAGATCTACCCCTAGCGGGCCCGAGCTAAAAGCTTTGAAGGGTTATATAGAAAAAATTTAGCCAAGGGCTTATCCCCCCTCTTCACTCCCGCGGGTCACCCTTTTCCTTTGTAAGAAAAAGAGGGATCTCTAGCCCTGCTAGACATGGGAACCAAAAAGTTATTTTAGAAAACCTTATCCATTCCCTTTAATCCCTGATTTGTTAAAGAGAGTGGGGCACCCAAAATTTTCTCTAAACGGACCCCCGTGGGGCCTAAATTTGGGTCCGTATTAGAACTGGGATAAAGGGAAGCTGCTTTCAGGTCACGCATAAAACACTTTGAATATCTTTTATGCTTTGGTCTAGTACCGCCCCAGCCATTTCCCAAACCCTTCGTGAATGATACTAAAGGGATCTCCTAAATACATTTGGGGTATTTTTTGATATATTCAATTTTTTTAACCCACAGAAAAAATCATAAGTGAGAAGGGTCTTGAATCCCTAAGACAAAACCATCTCTCAAAAACTTGAAAAAGGGAATTCAAAACCAAAAATTCTTTTTGGGGGTATGTATATTACGCAAGGATTTGTATGGATGGAAGCAAGACCCAAGCCCCCAAGGAATGGCCAAATTCCCAGAAAAGGAAGGAGGTGCAGCGTTTTTATCGGGGTTTCCAACTTTTATAGACGTTTTATTAAAAAATTTTTTTGGGTTTTGTCACCTACACCCCAAATTCAGGAAACGTCTAGGTTCCCTGGACCCCGCAAGCTCGGAACATTTTCCTGTTTAAAATAAAATTACCACCGCACCTATTTTAGTACATCCAACCCCCGACTTGCCTTCATAATAGAGGGGTTTGCTTCAGACGTGCCTTTGGAGCTATACCTCTCAGAGAACGGGTGAGAAGAAGTCTTGCATCCCGGGCCCTTTTCTTTTCCCAGCATTGTCTTGGGGTGAGAGGAACTACTTTGGGGCAAAAAGGAATTGTTGGCCATTTTTGCCCCCTTCAAGGAATGGAACACTTCTTCAGGGAGCTGCACACAAATATCGTCTGACAACCATCGAAACCCTTAAATTTATCATGGGCTAAGTGCCTGACTCCTCGCCGGCCGCGGGAATTTTTCAAACCAAATTTTAAATTTTTGTCATTTTCTTATAAAGGGGATCGCGAAATGGAAAGGCGTTGCACTCTCTAGGATTCTTCAGCAGAGACACGTCCATTTACTCCCTAAAAATTCTTCTGACTCAAATTTCCCGGGGAGTGATTCATAATCAAGACCTATTAAGGACATCAAAACATACCATCAGATCTTTTTTGGGTAACCCCCAAGGGACGTAATTTTGCTTTAAAAATGGTTTTGGGATTCAGGGACAACTCTGTATATCCTGAAACAGTCAGTTTGAAGTATTCAACTCACCACGATTCCAAAATTTACCGGCATGGGGAAATTTCTAAAGACACAAGAATTTTTTCCGTTTCTTTTGGGGGCCCCACTTACAGGAAAGATTTTTAAAACTATTCACTTGTAAAGTCTGTGCAAGATGCAAAACACCCCGCCCCACCAACGGGCTGTTGCAACCCTTCCCACCCCTCCCCCCGTGGGGATCCATTTCTTTGGACCTTTATTTTGGAGTTACCAACCTCTCAAGGGGAAAACACCATTTAGGGGGGTTGGCCGTCTAAAAAAGGCACTCTTTTTTTCCCTTGTGTCGGCTTACCCCGCAAAACAACATCAGACTTTTTAAATTTAAAAAGTGTTTGCTTTTAATGAGTACGGATGAGGTCATTTTGGGTCGAGGGGTGCATTCATTCAAGGTTTTGCAAAAAATTTGTGCAGCATTGGAATTTAAAATAAAATTCTTTTGTTTTTACCCCAACTAAAGGGCAGACAAACGAACCCAAACGACCCTGGGGCGTATCTCCGTGTTTTATCTCCACCTACAGGTGAATTTGGGGGGATCTACTTTCCCCGGGTGAGTTTTCTTATAACAATCTCAAGCGCCTCCACTAAGCAGTCTCCTTTTTACTCCAATCTAGGTTATCATCCTAACATTCTTCCCTCGATTTCCCTAGATACGCCCTTGTCGGCAGTGGCTGAAAGAATCACTTCTTTACAAAAGAATATGGATCTTCTAAAGGAAAATCTAGAATTGGCTCAGGAAAGGTACAGAAAGCAGCAGATAAATTTCGTAAACCTGCACCAGCTTCAAGGTAGGAGATTTGGTCTGGCTGTCAACCAGAAATCTTAAATAAAGATTCCATCGTCTAAAATTGGGACATAAGTACATTGGACCTTATAAGATCAATAAGATTATAAGTGCTGTTGCTTGTCGTCTTCAACTGCCCAGAACTATGAGAATCCACCCTGTCTTTCATGTATCCCTACTAAAGCTGCAACACCCAATACGTTTCCTGGACGTTCTTCTCCTTGCCCTGACCCAGTGCTGGTCGATGGTCAGGAAGAATTTTATGGGGGAAAAAGGATTCTAGATTCCAGGTTGTACAGAAATCAGTTGCAATATTTGATTAAATGGCAGGGCTACCCAGTGGAGGACAACTCATGGGAACCAGTCAATAATGTAAATGCCTCTCGCCTGCTCCGCCAGTTTCATCAGAGGTACCCTGACAAGCCTGGTCTGAGGTCATCCGGAGGTTGCCCCTAAGGGGGAGTAAATGTAAGGTTCTTTGTCTCTGTTGACATGTTCCTTGAAACTCAGTTTTCCGTCGGCCATTTGCTTTCTGTCTTTCTGCAGCTCTTGCCCTCAGTTAATATGGAGTTTCCAGTTTTCATGTTCCCGCCTTGATTCTTCCCTCTTGCTTCTTAAGCAGCCTCAGCTGAACAATCAGTGCTCCTGAATCAAGCCTCAGTCAGTCTGTGACCTGACTCCTGGAAACCTAGGATTTTGGACTCCAGCTATTCCCTACTGAGGAACCTTGGAACACTTTTGGACTCTGGAAACCTGCTGTTTGGTGAATCCATGTTTGCAGAGGAATTACGGTACAGAGAGAAGATCCTGAACCTGCTTTGGAGATTTATTGTAGTGCTTGAAGTTACTCTGGCCTGCTGTGCCTCCTGTCGCTGTTCCTGCAAACTGTGTGAACTTTTCCACCAGAAGTGATGTGCTGGAAGATGACCGGAAATTAGGAAATTTTCGGGAGGAGATTGTGAGGGAAACCCAAATGGGGGCACTTCAGGGGCTGCTTCAGATCCATCACCCTGTCCTCCCCCGCAGCACGGACAGGGATTGCCCTTTGGGAAACGGGGATGTCGGCCATGTGGAAAAGGATCATGATATGCCCCGCACCGGGAGGGTCAGGGGGGCACGACAATGGAAGCCAGGCTGGCCTTATTTGTATCTTTTTAGAATCTTTATTTTTTTCTCTGTTTTTTTTCTCTTTTCTGTTCTTTTTTCTTTCTCTCTGTTCTTTCTTTCCCCCCTTTTTCTTTTCCCAATTTCCCTTTCTCTCATTCTTTTTCTTTCTTTTTTTCTCTGTTCTTTCTTTTTCCCCCCCTTTTTTCCCTGTTTTTTCTTTCTATAGGTTTTTTTTTCTTTCTTTCTTTTTTTCTTTTCTTTCTTTTTTCTCTCTCTCTGTTCTTTCTTTTTCTGTTTTTTTTTTTTCCCCTCTTTCCCTTTCTTTGTTTTTTTCTTTTTTTCTCTGGTTTTTTTTTCCCCTCTTTTTTTTTTCCCCTTTTCTTTCTGTTCTTTTTCCTTTTTTGGGGGCTTTCCCCCTTTCTTTTTATTCCCCTGTTCTTTTTTTCTTTTTCCCTTTTTTTCTTTTTTTTCTTCCCCTTTTTTCTTCGGGTTTTTTCTTTCCCCATTTTTTCCTTTTTCTTGGTTTTTTCTTTTTCCCTTTTTTCCCCCCTTTCTTTCTCTCTCTCCTTTCTTTTTTCCCCCCCCTTTTTTTCTTTCTCGGTTCTTTTTCTTTCTTTTTTTCTTTTTCCTCTGTTCTTTCTTTCCCCTTTTCTTTCTTCTCTCTGTTCTTTCTTTTAAATTTTTTTCTTTTTCTCTTGTTCTTTCTTTCCCCCCTTTCTTTCTGTTTCCCTCGTTCTTTCGTTCTTTTCTCTGGTTTTTTCTTTTCCCCCCTTTCTTTCTCTCTCTCTATTCTTTCTCCTGTTCTTTCTTTTTCTTTCTCCTTCTTTTTTTTTCTTTCCCATTTTTTTTTTATCTCCCCGTTCGTTTTTTCTCTCTTTGTTCTTTCTTTATTCTTTCTCTCTCTTTTTCCCCCTTTTGTTGTTTCTTCCTTTACCCTCTTTCTTTTTCTCTCTTGGTTTTTTTTTCTGTTTCCCCTCTTTATTTTTTGTTTTTTCTTCTCTGTTTCTTTTTTCTCTCTAATTTTCTGTTCTTTCTTTCCCCTCTTTTTTTTTTTTTCTTCTCTCTTTCTTTTTTTCTTTTTCCCTTTTTTTTTTCTTTTTTTTTCTCTCTCTGTTCTTTTTCTTTTTTTCTCTCTGTTCTTTCTTTCCCCCCTTTCTTTTTTTTTTCTTTCTTTCTCTCTGTTCTTTTTTCTATTTCTTTCTTTCTTTTTTTCTCTCTTGTTCTTTTTTCCCCCCCTTTTTTCTGTTTTCCCCCCGTTTTTCGTTTTTTCTCTCTGTTTTTCTTTTTTTTCTTTCTCCTCTCTGTTCTTTCTTTCCCCTTTTTTTTCTATTCCCTGTTGTTCTTTTCTCTTTGTTTTTTTTCCATTCTTTCTTCTCTCTCCCCCTCTGTTTTTTTTCCCTTCCCTTTTCCCTCTTTTTTTTTTTTTCTCTTGTTTTTTTTTTCTGTCCCCTTTTATTTTTTTTTGTTTTTCTCTTTGTTTCTTTCTTTTCTTATCTCTTGTTTTTCTTTCCCCCTTTTTTTCTTTTTCTTCTCTTGTTTTTTTTTCTCCCTTTTTCTTTTATTTCTTTTTTCTTTTTTTTTTTTTTTCTTTTTCTTTTTTTTTCTTTCTTTCTTTTTTCTTCTTTCTTTCTTT